>PNEQ01041461.1:0-20676 GCA_003012365.1 Medauroidea extradentata
CTTTTCCCCCCTCCACCACCTCTTTATTCCCCTCCATCTCCTTCTTCCCCTCCACCACCATTCTCTCACTCCACCACCTCTTTATCTCACTCCACCACCTCTTATCTCACTCCACCACCTCTTTATCTCACTGCACCACCTATTTCTCTTCCTCCACTACCTCTCTCGCTCTCCACTCCACCTCTCTCTCCACATCTGTGTCTTCTCTCTATCTCTCCTCTCTCTCCCTTCACCTCTCTTTCTTCTCCCTTCTCTTCACCTCATTGTCTCCCCTCACTCATCCTTTCTTCCTCTCAATCCATCTCTCCTTTCTTCCCCTCCACCTCACCTCCTTGCCTCCTCTCCACCACCCCCACCTCCCCCATCTCACCCTCACTGCCTCACCTCATTTTCCCTCCACATCATTTCCCCTCTCCACCTCATTCTCCCTCTCCACCTCATTCTCCCTCCCCACCTTATTCTCACTCCCCACCTCATTCTCCCTCCCCACCTCATTCTCCCTCCCCACCTCATTTTCCCTCCCCCTCATTTCCCCTCTCCACCTCATTTCCCCTCTCCACCTCATTTTCCCTCCCCACCTCATTTTCCCTCCCCACCTCATTTTCCCTCTCCACCTCATTCTCCATCTCCACCTCATTTTCCATCTCCACCTCATTTTCCATCTCCGCCTCATTTTCCATCTCCGCCTCATTTTCCATCTTCCCCTCATTCTCCCTTTCTTTCCTCACCCATCCTCACTCCTCAATTCACTCACCTTCTTCACCTCTACCTGCCTTATTTTCTCCCTCTCTGTCCCAACTGCCACCATATCCCTCTCACACTGATTTCATCTCTGTTTCTCTTTTTGTGGAGCTGTTGCTGTAATTTTATCTAATATTTCTTTTAAATTATTTCTTGTGCTTCTACTCTGCACATTTTCTCATGCTCCAAAAACCTTGGTTTTGCTTTTTTTAGTTGGACAGCAATTTTTTTAAGGGCTCTATTGTTTCAACCCTACATTGCTCTCTTTTTTGTGTTTTGATTTTTGACCATAGAACCTGGTTCTCTTCCTGCACGACTTAATTAGTTTTAAAATGTGTAAGGAATATGAATATTATTAATTGTCAAATCAAACATAGGTAATTTCATGTAGATAATTGTTTTGGTTTTGAGGTGGTGTTTTGTGGATTAAAATGAATAGTTAAAAACCGAAAATTTTACAAGTTTTGAGTTAAATCAGAAATCGTGAAATACTGCAAATGAGGGGAGATAATTATTTTGCTTTACTCATATATAGTTTGTGGAAAGGGTGAAGTAAAGAATTTACTAGTCTACATCCAGTGATGCAAAGTTGCAAACACTAAATTGAAATTTTAATTTAATGAATGAAATTTAACTAGTTTTAAATAAAAGTTTTACAGTTACACTTCATATAGATTTTAAAAATTTAGGATTGTTTACCTTCCTTACTGTGAGGTTTACTCAGGAACACTTTTAATTCCACTATTCTGATAAATGTAATTAACCATTTTAACCTATTGATTTCAATCAAATATCAACAATGTCATTGAATTTAGTTGTTCATTTGTAATCAATTTTCATGGTACATCCTAGTGTAATTAGTTCATAATCATGCACCTAGGCAAACTAACTACCAAGTGCTCTAGTTTCTTGAGTGTGTGTTTGTGGGACTTAAATTAACTCCAGAAATGTCAACATTTAGGCTTTTGAATTCCGGACAGGTATAGTATAAGTGGGCTATTATTAGTAAGTTGTTTTTTGTTTAATTTCTTTCCCCAACCTTACAAGCAAATATTTTGATAGAGTAATAAATTCATTTAGTGTAATATCTTGGAGTGGAATCATATTATGAAATGTCATCCTCGTAAGTAACTTGTCAGGAATACATCATGTCTGCAAATTATTTTGTTCTGCATTTTACAGAAACTATTTCCTAAATTTGTCTTTTTTTTATTAAACATGATTATTGAAAAATCAGCAGTTTTCTTTTGATTTTCTCTTTATGTACCATGCCCTCTTAATTTGTTTGCGTTTTGCATAGGTTGCAAAATAATTGTGTAACTTCAACAATGTTTACACCATTCTGACCAAATACCAATCACAGTATAGTAGTCCATAACTACCCGTGAGGCTTTCTACTTTTTTTTATATATATAGTAATGAAAAGCCAAACAAATGAGACTTATGGGAACAAATAAAGGCAGTTAATAGTACAATTCTCTTGTGTGCAATTTGCACCATAATCTGACAATATTGGTTTTAAAAAATTTATGTGTATTTTAGTTAGGCAATTACAAACTGTTAAATGTAAGAGGATAATTGAATGAAATATGTAGTTTAAGTGGTATTAAGACTGATTTCCCTCAAGCACAACCATTGGTGATGGTACCCTCAATAATGTATTTGTTTTTCAAAACCTACACTTGAATTTAAGTGACATTAATCAGTTTTGGCATGATAATGATTTCCTGAAATATAAATGTATTTGGTGCTCCAGCCTTGAGGTTTGTGAGTTGGTATGTGTAGGCTGATGCTGTCAAGGAACTTCGGTAGGTAGTGGGCTACATAATCAATTTTCAACACGTTTGAACTTCATCTAAATTGCACTAATTTCATATTCCGTGCAGTTTTTGTGTGTCGTACTTTCACATTTGCGTTTGAAGGAATTTGACCACAGAACCTACCGATCAATAGATCAAAGCTAAGGACAGCTGCGCCACATAACGACAAAATTATTCATGAAAACTACTTTTAAAAATAAAATATTAATTTCCTTTGCTTGTAGAGGTTGTATTACATTGTGTATCAATACAATTATAGGATAAAATTGCTCTATAATTTATTTTTTGCTGGTCATACTTGCTTTTCGTATCGTCTGCCTTGAAAGTTCACAAACTCAGTTCTCTTCTTAATATTGCGTTATCTTGTAAAATGAAAAAATTTATTTATTTATTTATATTTTTTTAAAGATATTTACGTAAGCATCATTCTGACGCAAATCCACCTCAATAACTCTTATTTGGTTACATAAGTATCGGCTGATAGAAAACGAATGATATGTCTTTCCAAATCTTTAGGTGTTGAATTTCAAAAAATTTAATTTCACTCCTTAAATGTTTGTTCAAGTATCCAAGTGAAGTGGAAACGACGACGCTAGCTCATTCAGTCAAAGCCAAATCGATCATTCATTAAAAATCACACATCACCTCTGTACGTCACTCGATGGGTTCAATATATATGGAAGATATATTTAAATCACATACCAGGTCTTTTCATTTCCTAAGAGACTGAAGTTCAAAATCTCTTGAATCACATTTTGTACTACTTTACTGTTAAAACACTACAATAGCCCACTGGGTTCAAGATATATCAACAATTATTTGAAAATACATTTCATTACTTTTTGGGTATTTGAGTAAATATCAATCTTAAACAAAAATCACATCGCTATATAAAATATGAATGTGGTCAATATATTTCATTGTGAATCGATAACACATTTTACCCTTATTTTACCCTTATTTTACCTCTTTGAGGCAAAATTCAGAAAATATATTTTAATGGTATTTTAGATATTTACGAATGCATCAATCTAAAGCAAAGAACACGTTGATATCTCGATTTGTCCAATAGATATAGAGGAATAATCGAAAGCACATTTCACGTATTTTCACGCCCTTAATTACCAAATTTCGAAACAGCTTGGAGTCATGTCGTAGTCATTTGTATACGTAATTAATTGAAGGTAAATTGACGACAGTAGTTAATTGTGTTTCACTGATATAGACGATTCATAAAAAAACATATTTGCTCCTTTTTACTGCTTTGGGTCGAATTAAAAAAAAAAAAAAAACTTTAACTCCTTTTTGGGTATTTACATAAGCAACATTTTGAAGTGAAAGCCAACTCTCTATCCCAAAGGATTCAGTAGATATCGATAATTGATCAGAAACACATTTATGGTCTTTTCACCCACTTAAATGTTGAATTTCAAAAAATCTTGAAATAAGGTAGTATGCATTTCTATGTGTGTCCTATTAATGTAAAAGTCATGATGATAGGCCATCAGGTTCGAGCTCTATCAACGTTTCTTCGGAAATACATTTCACCTCTTTTCACCCCCTTAGAGGTCGAATTTCGAAAAATCCCTTCTTAGTGTTAGCCTACGACCTGAGGGAAAACCACAGAAAAAATTTCACCATTCTAGGTCCTGTGGTTTGGGCTGCAGTTTGTATGTCATGCCAGTCGGTCAGTGTTCTCTATTATGTATAGAGAAGTACATTTTTATTTTAAAATCTGGTTATGAATTTGGTAAATTACAATGTGGTATGCTATGTATTCTTTATATTGCATTATGAAAGGTACAAATGTTGGTTTTTATCAAACGTTATTAATGTTTTGTATGCAATATTTACGTAACATGATGTATTAAAATACAAAATATTTTCTGTAGAAATTTTTATTGAAGTTTTTAGTTGTTTCTCTATTTTTGTAAACACATGATAAAACCAGGGCCTTCTGCACTTGCAAATCGTACATGCAACAATGAATATCTAACAGTATTTATTATTTAATGTTTTGTCGTGTCTGTCGCAACACTAAGATTTCATTGCAGCGACATTACCATGTCGCACCGCGCCACTGTAAATCCAGCATTATAATGTAAAATGAAAAATTTTCCGCTTATGGGTTTCCCAGTACTTGAGCACAGAACCTCTCGCATCTTAAACAAGTATTTATTTCGTCAGGGAAGTTCTGTTTATCAGCAATTTAAACTATTTAATTAATTGTGTTTTGAGTCTACCGATCAGCAAGGAAACCAAACTTTTCTGCATAGAGACATTGTATTAAGCATTAAATGTAAAAAATAATATATTAATTTTTTTAGATCTGGGTTGAAATTTAATAACTAATTTTTTGGCTGTGTTCAAGCAAAATAACAAATTTTAATATCATAACGGGTTTAAGAGATAATATGCCGAAAGTTAAAATCACATTTTACAGCTAAAGTTTTTAGAACATTGTCTGAGAGATAAGTAGGAGGAACCACTACGATATTGCATTCGGTTTGAGAGGTATTGACAACAGAGTGGGAATATATTAAAAATTTTTGTTCATGCTCCTTTTTATGTGGAATTTTCGGAATGAGGCCTGCAACATTTCCATAGCGTCAGTCTACCTAAAATAAGGATGTGAAAATCGGTGTGGATAATTGTCTGATCAACTGAGCGCTTCTCGAGGTGAATTTAAAGTATACCAAGTAGACACAAGGAATTGTTACCAAATGTTCATTAGATAGTATCTCGAATTTGTAAATGTTTTGTATCGCTGAATTTTGCACAACTGTTGAATAACTCGAAACTACGGTTACAAGTAGAGGAGAGAGATACAATTACAAAACAGTATCATCATTCCCTAATCCCTAAATTGTATGTTATAGAAAAAGGTACTTATCTGGTCTAATTGAAATGTTGTACCATGTAAAACGTTATTAATACTTATCCAGGAGATTAAATGCTAATTTCTCAGCTGTGCTTTTATTTCATTCACATGTGCATTACGAATAAGTGAAACATAATAAGTCATATTTATCTAAATACTAAATGTCATCAGCATAGCTCCATTAAAAATTCAATGAGGAGGAGAGAACAAGACACATTTGATGTACACATTTACTAATTGCTCAGCAAAAAGAATTGATATGTTTAGCAAAAAAATTCTTTAGATTCTGTTTGCAAGAATAATTTGTAATGCAACAAGTAACATATTATATTTTCATAACATGACATTGTATAGAAAACTTCTCTACGCAAGTAGGGAACCTGGATTTGAGAAGTGCAAGAAACTTTTTCCCCAACCCTTGTACCCTGCTGCGATCTTCACTCCTCACAGCGGGGTGTCTTGTTGACCACAAACTGCTAATGGATCGGTCTTCTCTACCTCCTTCACTCACGCTTCTTCGTCGTCGTCCTGCCTTGCATCGTGTTTCTTACACATCGCGCGAACCTTCCACCACTCGACTCCGGTGTGCAATACGTTCACAATTAATAATTTTATCTGATATCCTTGTGACGCTGATAAAGGATGAATGCAGAACCTATGGAAATCAATGCTAAAGTAGCCCTAAAAAGATGTTATTTCAGTTGCTAATTTAAGTAATTTGTGAACAAAAACTACATAATTGATTTCAGTAGGGTCAACATTTGAACAATTAACTTTTAATTGTGTGCTACCCCAAAAAGATAGGTAACATATTTTGTACCTGACAGTTCTAATTGTAAGTATCTAAAAATGATCTTTCTATAGCAGTAATGAATGCTCTTAACAACTGTTTGTGTGTATATGCTGGGTACATGTTAATAATGTCAAGTATTTAATTTGGCAGATTTGTAAATAGAAACTGGTACAATGCAATTTTGTATTCATGTAAATTTGGAGTGCTGCTAGTTTGTCATGTTTTATAGATAATAATTAAATATAGTTCTTGAGATGAAAAGGTTATTTTGGTGGTAGAGAAGAGTTCTTAACAAAGTTGAGAGAGTATTTTTTGTAAGTTAAATTCATTTTAGTGTCATTATTTTAAATATGCTTTTCTAAATGCATAAAAAAAGTTTTGTTACATTGTATAACTTGTGTTGGTAATTTGATGTCTCTTTTAGTTTGATGAAATGGAAGGAGGTTAAGCTCCATTGTTGACTGCGATTGGCACCATTCCAGTAGAATGCATTGATCCTCTGACTGGCTTTTGTGTGTGTGTTCGGTTCCTACATTTTTTTATGTTTTCTCTTAGTAATAAGTAATTGTAGTAAATTAAAAAAGACAGTTAATGAGGACTTAGTCATAAGTTGATGGTGTTGAGCTTGGCTGTATTCTTTCTCTCTAAATATAGATTGTATATAATGTTCATAAAGTATTGTTCAGTCAGTACATGGTAAATACAGATGCTGCCAACACTCGTGTGTTGCACCAATTTGGTATCTACACCATTAAACAAGCAGTAGCTTTGTTTTCACCACATCACATACAGTACTTGTTTAGCGTGCTTTGTGATTCACAGTCACTGGACTACAACTATGCGTCAATCATTAAAATATTTTATGGTTTGAGATGCACAATGTGTTTTTTTTTTTGTGCAACAGGTTTTTGCTTGTATAATTGTTTTTTTGTTTAGATTCCTTACAGCATCAATGTATGCGGGTACTGCTGAAACTTATCACTAGCATTATTAATATAAGTAATTTAATACAAAAACAATAAAAAAGTATCAGCAAGTTTTATTTAAAAAATATTTTTGCAGTGCCCGTTATGTTTAATTTCCTTTACTCCATTACTTTTTTCTGTTGAACACATTGTACACAACCTTTTTTAATTTATTTAACTTCACTACATGGTAAATCAGTTTGTCAGTTATGAATTTCGATAAATTTTGTAATTTTTTCTTCAATTATAACTTTTCATGTGTGTTCAAAACGTTTTTAATTCTTGCAGGAAGATAATGGTCAGTGAGAAATAGGTATACATTGCTAACAATGACATCTGTGATCAATTAAAATAATTGTTTCTGGTACATATTTTCAATTCTATTTTGTGTGTTGCTGATAATAGCTTTGGTATTTATCCATTAGCGTGGTATTTGTTTGTATGTCATGAATTGTTTACGTGTCTAGGTGTTCCGAGCACGCACACCTCCCGAAGCCATTGACTTAGTGTCACGCCTGCTAGAGTACACCCCTTCTTCGCGCATCTCACCTCTTCAAGCATGTGCTCACACCTTCTTTGATGAGCTGCGAGAGACCAACACACGGCTCCCTAATGGACGAGAGCTTCCTCCACTTTTCAACTTTACTGAGCAAGGTATGTTCTTAGTACATCTTGTAGGGTCTAGGTTATATTATAGGCCTATACGTAAGTTTATGGGTTTAGAGATTCTGTCTCTCATAACTTTGCACACTATGGTCAACATTAGCAGAACTGTTGTTTTTATTGGAATAGTAGGGAAATGAATTGTTGGTGCTCATGAAAATTTAAGAGTGAATTTAAACTTTAGAGAAATACCTTCAGATAGGTGGTTGAGGGTTTTGAATTAACGGAGTCACATTGGTGTTCATATTAAGAAAACGAAATGGTTTCCATTAAGTGTGGTAGTCTTTTCACACTAGGACACTTTAGACCATCAGCGGTGACTGCCTTGTGTGACTCAACTTGTAAATAAATTGTTTTTTAATTTGAGCTTTCACGCTGGGACACTGGAGTGTTCTGGTGGTGGGTCACTGTGACCCGGTGGTGTCCGAGCCCGGTCACCAGTGACTGAGTCAGTCATTGTGCGTGGGCCGGTCACTGCTGGAGTTACACAGGAGCACTAGTGGCGGTTAGTAACATGTATTGGAGATTGGCAATGCAGACAATGTCGGACACCAGTGATGCTTGAGAGAGTCCTATAGGGTTGCATGTGATGGTCACAGATGACAGTCACAAGTGTCTTGATGTAAAAAGGTCCTGTGTGAGACAATTTTTTATTTTATTTATTTCGTTCATGATGACACTATTTCATATGCATTATCTTTTATTTGGAACTTGTGAAGGTTGTGTATGGTCACAATTTCAAATATTCAGTGTGGGTTTTTAAAGATTACTTGGTAATAACTGGTCTGACAACTAGTAAGTGATAAACAGATTTAAAATTTTAAGCCCTAAATACCGTCCAATTAATGCTATTCATAGTCCTCTACTAAATTTGGTGTTGGTTACATTAAACCCCCTTTCAAACATTAAAATTTTGCTAAATTTTCTTTCAAATGTAATGAATTAAGTTTATTGAATGTCATGAATTTTTTCAAAGATTTTCATTTCGAACATGTTTGAAATTTTATTGAATCAAAATATTCAAGAATGTGAAATACGTTTTCCTAACTTTATATTAATTTGTATATCCTATTTATTTTATACTGTACACAATTTATACAATACCAGCCAGCCGGCTGCGGCATCGCCCGCGTGAAATTATGTAATGTAAATAGTAACTCTGGATAAAATATGTGATGAAGGCATTTAACAGCTAGCGTACTCAATAACAGTGAACTATAATTAACTGTCTTTGCTCAGTGTAAAGAGCACGTGTAATATACTCGTATGATGTCTTAGTAATTCCCATCACAAAGTCTTGCATGGGATACGAACCCTTAACCCCACCCCTTCCACACCACAAACTATATACAATACCTGAGGCATGCCATAATAATTCTTTCGTATGTAATGGCTACAGTCCATAGAGGTTTTATTTATGAGTAGGTTGACAAAAAGAAACGACTGTTGAATTATTTCTCCGTGATCATTCTCTTTTTTCGGGAGACTGTAACATTTTACTGCTTTTCACCTACTTAATTTTCGAATTTCATAAAAACCTGAATTTGATTTGTAGATATTTACATAAGCTTCATTCCTATCAAAAAATCATTTAGATATCTCAACGGGTATAAGCGGTACAGATAATTATTTGAAATCAGACTTCATTTTTTTAACTGCTTTCAAGGATGAATTTTGAAAAATACTTAAATTACTTTTTTTTATATTTACGTAAGATTTATTTTAATGCAAAAACCATTTAAATATTTCAACTTGTTTAGGAGATAAGTGGGATTAATGTTAAAAACACGTTTTATATTTTTAAGAGCATTCCACGACGAATTTCAAAAAATTGTAAAAATACTTCTTAGATATTACCTTGAGCATAATTTTTTAAAAAAAAATCACCTCACTGTCTGAAATGATTTAGGAGAAATCATGGAGTAATGAAAAACACATTTTACGGCTTTTCACCCCATTAATTTTCAAATTTCGCAAAATCTAAAAATTTTTTAATATGATATTCTTTGGGCAATATTATGAATTGAAAAAATTTATGAAAGCATTCCCGGTTAATGAGATATCAAGGGTTCTTTTAAAATGCATTTCACCCCTTTTCACCCCCTTAATAATTGATTTTGGAAAAATCCTTTCTTAGTGGGTGCCTACTGGGCAAGGGGAAGCTTCCCTCAAAATTTCATGGTTCTAGGTCCAGCGGTTTGGGCTGTGCGTTTATGAGTGAGTGAGTGTGTCAGGACACTTCATTTTATATACACAAGAATAACTTTAAGCATTATTTATTTTAAATATGTACAAAAATAATAAGAAATGTTGTACTGGCTAAACCAAGTAGTTTTGTGCCATGCAGTGTTAGAATATATATATATATATAAGTAGCTACATTATTTATTTTGTCAGTCATTTGTTAAAAAATCGTTTGATAACGTTTCAAGTGGTACCTTCAATGTTTATTGAATCAAATTTCTTGAATCAGCATGCTATTTAATAAATTGAATTCAAGAAATTGAGTTCAATAAATATTTGATCGTGTGTAATGGCCTTAACTTGAAATGAATGCGTCACTTGGCACACTATTCGTAGATATCACTCCCTCCCCTTGAGATTCAATATTTTTTTCTGTTCTCAGTTTAGTTTTCTTGTAGATCCTATTTATCAGAAAGCAGCGTGATCTTTGGCCAGAGAATCCAATTTTGCAGTTCAAGCTGACCTATAAAAGATTAATTTGATAAGTGCATGAGTTTAAACCGTACTTTCCAAGTCTAAATTACAAATGTCTTTGGAAATTTATTTTGTATACAAATTAGTTTGACTACCAAAATAGTCAGTAGGAAGTATATGTGGTGTTGGGAATTGTGGTTAACATGTATACTGTATAAGGTTGGCAAGATGAGGATGGACAGTAATGGCTATCGTGAGTATCTGTGTCGGGAGTGTCAACAAGCCAGTATCAAAACATGGTGTCAGAAGTGGGATAAGATGTAATAAGAGATTGTAATGTTGATCTCACATTTTCATTGATCCAGTATGGATGAAATTACTTAATTCGGCCGGCAGTTTAAGAGTAACACACAGTTTGTGTATTCGGTCCAGAGTCGTGTTTATCGTTACTGCGCGGGAACAGTCATGGCAGCCCAGTTCCAGATAGTACCGCCGGAAAGCTTTGATTTTCGGAATCCGACGGAATGGGAGAAATGGATCACAAGGTTTGAAAGATTCCGAGTTGCATCAGAGCTTGCAACTAAGTCAGAGGACAGCCAAGTAAATATGCTGTTATATTGCATGGGGTCAGAGTTTGCTGGTGTCGTTCGGGCTGATGGCAGAACAAGCAAGCAAGTACAAGGTCGTGAAACGAAAATTTAGTGACTTTTTCAATGTAAAAAAAGAATGTTGTTTACGAACATGCTAAGTTTTTTAAGTGACGCCAGCGAGAAGGTGAACTGGCTGATGCTTTTATAAATGATGTGTATAAGTTAGCTGAGACATGCAAGCTGCAAAACCTCAAAGAGGAACTGATAACTACTGTCTTAGTCATCGGTGTAGCAGATGATAAGTAATCAGAATCTTTACAAATGGACCATAACCTCACAGCAGCACAAGCAGTGGAGAAAATTCGACAAGCCGAGACAGTGCGCGGTCAGCAGCAGTTAGGGTTGTCGGTGTGTAAAACAGGCCAAAAACTTTTTGGAGCTGGTCAAACCCCATTCAAGTAGTGGGTACCACCACAGTGCATTTATCACTCGGTGACCAAACCGTCAAGCAAGATATTTATGTCGTAACTGCTCAAGGCATGCCACTGCTAGGACGACCTGCACTAAGAGCGCTTAATATTGTCTCGGTGCGAGAAGCTGCAGAAATCACGGACGTTTCAAACAAGTGCGTCAATAAATTTCCAACTGTGTTTCAAGAAACAGTATCACATCAAAATAATTAATGAGGCCACCCCTTTTGCAGTGGTAGCCCCTAGACGTGTTGCATCGCCCCTGAGAGAGAGAGTTAAAGAAGAATTGGATCAAATGGAAGAGGAAGGAGTTATCACCCCTATCCATACTCCTACAGAATGATGTACCTCAATTGTAGCTGTCCCAAATAAAAATGGAACACTTAGGGTTTGCATGTACTTCACGGACTCAACAAGTTTGTCAACAGAGAAAGATTACAGCTGCCTTCAGTGAAGGTGTCGTTAGCTCAACTGCAAAATACTAGATGGTTTACGGTTCTTGATGCTTCAAAGGGGTTTTGGCAAGTCCCACTTACTCAGGAAAATGCTCCACTAACAACGTTCATCACTTCATTTGAACGTTACCATTTTAACCGACTACCCTTCGGAATAAATTCAGGCCCAGAACACTACCAACTCCAGATGCAGCAGATTGTTGGTGAACTGCCAGGAGTTGTGAACCAGGCTGACGACATACTGGTATGCGGTAGCACTGTTGAAGAACACGATCAGAGACTGGATGCAGTGCTCGAGAAATTGAAGCAAAATTGTGTGTCACTTAACAAAGAAAAATGTAAATTCAAGGAGACAACAGTCAACTTTCTAGGCCATGTTGTCAGTGAAGGCATTGTACAGCCAGACCCTGAGAAGATGAAGGCAATAACCAACATGCCAGAGCCAACCAACACACAACTGAAATCAGACTATTTTTGGGCATGGTTAATTATTTAATGAAATTCATTCCACAGTTGGCAGAGAAGACACAACCCTTAAGGCTACTGCTACACCAGGACATGGAATGGGTATGGGGGGCTCCTCAGCAAGGAGCAGTCAAGAAGTTAAAGGAGGAAATTGCAAAACAACCAGTGCTGGCGCTGTACTCGCGAACTGCAGACACGTATATTAGCGGATGCTCCATTGTATGGGCTAGGTGTGCTGGAGCAGTGCCACAATGGAGTGTGGAAACCAGTTACACATGCATCCCAAAGTTTGAGTGACACTGAATAAAACTATGCCCAGATAGAGAAAGAGGCTCTAGCCATCACATAGGCATGTGAAAGATTTCGAGACTATGTATTAGGGGTCAAAATAACTATAATGATCGACCATAAACCCTTAGTCACTTTAATGTCTAGCAAACTAGTTTCTGAACTCACAGCATGGCTTCAGCGAATGTGAATGCATCTCATGTGCTTTGATTTCACCATCTCGCATGTTGCTGGAAATAATTCTTTGTGCCTGATGCATTGTCACGAGCCCCAGTAGAGCAGCCAAAGGACAACCCCCAGGAAATTGTGAAAGAGGAACTTTTTGTCAAAAGTGTATTAAGAGAAACCCCCTTTACTTATACCAACCAGCCTTAAAGAAATTCAAATTGCACAAGAGAGAGATGAAAGTTGCCAGACTCTGAAAAAGGAGATACTCCAAGGGTTTCATAACAAGTGCTCGCTATTCTGGCCATATAGTGACCAACTAACATACCAGAATGGATTAATTATGTATGGGGCACTGATTTTTATACCTAAGGTATTACGTTCTGAACTGCTCAACAGAATCCATCAGGGCCACATGGGCATCGTGAAGTGCCGTCGTCAAGTTAAAGAATCTGTCTGGTGACCTAACATCACACTGGATGTTAAGACACTGGTAGACAGCTGTGCACAGAGTGTGCAGAAACTACAACAGCACGTGGGACCCCTAATGCCCACACCACTGCCAGAGCGACCATGGTCTTTAGTAGGGGCAGACATAATGGCATTACGAGGGACACAATATTTGGTGGTACAAGATTACTACTCAAGGTTTTTAGAAGTGGTACGCCTCGACTGTTTGACATCGGAAGTAGTGATTACACGTTTGCAAAACATATTGGCCAGGCATGGCATACCAGAGACTGTGCGCACGGATGGGGGAACTCAGTTTACTTCTTGTGAGTTCCAAGAGTTCTCAAAAACACATGGATTCACGCACATCAAGCCCAAAGTTTCCCCAGTCTAATAGAGAAGTGGAAAGTGCAGTGGGGGTTGCCAAGAAAATCTTGTCAAAAACTGGTGATCCCAATCTTGGATTACTCGCATACAGAGCCACGCCACTAAAATCAGGATTCTCTCCTGCAGAATTGTTGTTTGGCAGAAAACTGCGTACTACACTACCAGTGATACCTACTTCCTTGCAGCCACAGTGGAACTCAGAAATTTTATGGTTGGCTCGATACAGGGATGGCTTGCTGAAAGAGCAGAGCAAGCACAGTTACAACAAAAGACATGGAGCCAAAGAACTGGACCCCTTGACCCAAAGGACTCGGGTGTGGGTACCAGACCTTAAACGATACAAGGGTTGACAAAATACCCTAGGTCCTACCAGCTAGTAACGAACCGGCGCACTATCCGGCGCAACAGAAGACAACTAATACAGACTTCTGCTGGGAACTAGGAGGGCATATTGGAGCTGCCAACGCCAGGAAGATCAGCAAGACACCTTGACCAGGGATCTAAACAGCCAGTAAGCACGCCAGAACGAGCACTGCTGTGACCGAGGGATAAACAGCAAATCATGGAATCCCCAGGACAACTCTTCAGAGGATTTCCGGCAGTAGGACAACAAAGAGAAGAGGGTCTCACGACAAGGAGCGGGCGAAAAGTTGTGCAACCACGAAGACTAGGTTTATAGTACAAAACTAAGATAATTGTGTGGGTTTGTTGTGTAAAGAAGGAGAGATGTGGTGTGTTAAAATATTTAAGGTTAGCAGACTAGAATTGTAATACACGACTTAAGACAAATGTGTGTGTTCATTATGTAAGGAAGGGGAGATGTGGTGTTGGGAATTGTGGTAAACATATATACTGTATAAGGTTGGCATGATGAGGACGGACAGTAATGGCTAACGTGAGTATCTGTGTTGGGAGTGTCAACAAGTCAATAACAAAAAAGTATATTTATTATTTTTTTAAGTTTTAGGTGGCTGCAAGTGGAGGTTAGAAGCCACTTATCACTTAATTTTCTAACCAGTTTTTATGTATGATACAACAGTTAGCACGGAAAAAATTACTGTTACACCCTGATTAGGGCAAATCACAAATATTTAACTTTATTATTATGGCTTGATTTGTTATTTTGCTCAGAAATGGTTACTTTACTGAAGAAAATGGTAACTGTCAACATGTTGCAGTACCACTTCAAGAAATTCAAGCATTAAATCATAATTTTGTCATTGGAAGTTTGTACAGTTGTAAAGTCATGATTTTGACAATTTCAAAATTCTGATGGAAACATGAATAACAAGTACAGTAATACACTTTCATGTCAATCTCAGTAATACATTTCTCTATATTATAGCACTGCCATAATTGGTCTTAATGAAGAATTCTGTTGCAGTACATTTGCTCAACTTGGTCTGCTTACTGTAAGGCAGAAGAAGCAAAAATACTCACTGTCAAAGGGGGAGGGGGGAAGGGAAGGACACATGTCTTAGGGGTTATCTTGTTTGTGTGTCTGCTAAATAGAAAAACTTTGATAATAGTATAATGTGAAGTTGTGTAATTTAGTACTATTACCTTCAGACTAAAATATACAGTGGTGTTTTGAGTTCTGTTACTGAAGAAAATAATAGTGCTATACACTGTATTTACATTTTTTTTGTAGTGAGACACTGTTTATAATCTAATTGCTGATTATTGCTTTGTTGGCAGAACTGAGCATACAGCCATCTCTGAATTCTGCATTGCTACCAAGACATGCCCAGGAAGGTATGAGTGGGGCAGGCTCAAGTGGTGAAGGAGGAAGTGGGACTGCGAGCAACAACCCCGGCAGCTCGAGCACACCGGACGCCAACTCGATGGCGACCTCGGACTCGACGGTGGCAGCCTCCGGGGCAGGGGCGGCTACCAGCATGGCTTGAAGCGACTGTCCGAGAATGCACGGGCCACCGCATATAATAGCGCAGGGAAGTCACATGCTGTTTTTGAGGCCAGTTTTGGAAGGCAAATTTCACAAACCTTAAAAACATAGCGTATTCTTTGGCATGGCTAGAGAGGCATCATCAAATTCTGAAAATTAAATGTACATATTATTTTATTGTTATTGAAGAAACTGGTACTAAAGATGAAAATAATGCTATGTTGTGAAATATTTTAAGTAACCAAATTGTTGGATGAAAATACTGTGTTTTATGAGAAATCAAATACAAATGTGTGTCTGTACTTTAGTTATGTTGGATAGTGGGCACTTGCAGAGTCTGGCTGTAGTTTTAGCTAGCCTGTATGTGTTCAGGATTAGAACTGGAATCGAACGATTTCTGTGCCAGCCTCTAGCTTTTTCTTCATCGGGACAAGATTTTTACTTTGTCCGAGAGGTACCGTAACTGAATATGCCGTATTCAATAAGAAACAGATGTATGTGTAATTGTACCCATGAAAATCACTACATTGCTTTACTTCACGTGATTAGCAGCAAATTAAATGAACAGGTTTTTCAATAGGAAAGTTTGAAACAAGGTAACCTCTAAACCAATATGTATAGTATAATAGACCTTGTACAGTTATTTCATCTTTGTACGTAAATAATATTATTTGTATAATTAGAGCATTAGATAGTAGATGGGCAGTTTCCATCCGAATGATGCAGAGTTTTGTGCTCGGTATCTACAGGGATGATAAGTTTGAAAATGTCTTTGACTAACATACTGGCTTTGAGAGATGCTGCATATTGCTCCGCTATTTAATGTACAGATATGGATTTAAAATTTTAAGTACTTCAGTTTTCTTGAGAGAATAAAATTTGATGTGAAAGTAGTTAATTGATTGATTCGCAAGAAGTGGTGGAAAGACAGTCAAAATTAGAACAAAAATATAGTGCTTTTATATTGGCATGAAAATAGTGTATAAAGTGTATTTCATTGTGCTTGTCGGCAGAATTATGTATAATTTTAACAAGTCCAGAATTTTGAAACTGTATAAAGTATTTTGGATTGCTGATTTGTTGGTAAATTTTAGCAATCACTGAAATGTGTGTGCAATTTTTAACTTTGTTTTTTTGAAATTAAATAAAAGAACATTTGTTTTAATATTAAATGTTTGTCACTGCATTAAATGCTGTTGTTTGAATTGTTGTGAGAGGATTGAATATCGACATGCGTATGGTGCTGTATGCTTACATCCGTCTAGTGCTTTCTTGCAAAGAAAGAAAATACTGAACTCTACCTTTTAACCAAACTCAGATTTAAGTGTAGGAAACTGAGTGTTCGTGTTGTCTTTTCTGTTTTTGTTTTGCAGAGTTTGTGCTCGCATGCTGAATATTTTTGTTACAGCCAACAGCTATGTTATAGTGTACATACATTATATTATATATCTGTATATATCAAACAATATCAAGAACTCTTGGTAACTGTTTCCAATTAGAGGTCATTGCGAAAAAGGACGAGTGTTTTATTATGCTGTAGGTTTTGAGATAATTAATATATTTAGAAACAAAATTTCAGTAGAAATTGGGAGCAACCACGTGTCTATTGAAATGCTTGTCTAGCTACTAAGAATTATTAATTTCCTTTTACATGTCTTGTCTTGTATGAAAGTCATGAGTCAGTAAAGTTTACTGTTGAAACCTTTACCCAAGTGTTGGTGAAACTGAAAATTTTAAATTTGACAAAATGTGACTGCCAGTCCTTCTTCCTGCTAATTTTTGCCACATTCACACTGTACCTATGCTTATCTTACTTTGCTACCATTCTTCACAATTTTAAATTTGAGGGTAAGTAACATGAAGTTTTGTGATGATGTTGCAGTTGGTATAATCATGTTGTATAGGATAATATTCACCAGTATGCCAGACTTGTTACAGAAGTGGTGCACTATTAGGATTTTGAATTTTCACTTTTTTTTCCATTTGGGACTAAGACTTAAGTTATATAGGTATTTTACAATTATTAATCTTCTTCCAGTCAGGAGTCTTAAAAATAACTAAAGTAGCCATGAAGACTTCAGATGATTGAATTCATTACTTTAATTTACAATGGAATTTAACAATGTAAAAAAAATTACCGTTTTAGTATTTCTCACTTTTGTGTTTTATGTAGTAGAGTTTAAAGTTAACATTTTACTACTTACATTTTAATAGAAAATTTATTTTTTGACTGTTGTTTTTTTCTTCCTTTTTATTATTTAATGTGTGATGTTGACAAAATTTTTGTTAAATTTGTTTAGTATGTATGTTTAAATTGCTTATATATTGTCCCCCTTTTTTACTTATCTTATAAATACAGTCTGTCCCATTCTGTTATTTACATTCGCATTTTACAGATAAGAAATTAACACTGCCCATTGTGACACTATGTTAGTGCATTGCAATCACTTGTGGTGTTCATATAACAGTCTTCGACGAGAGTTTTGAATAATGTTCCTTGCATCTTTGTCTTTCATAATGTTTGATATCATATATTATAGTGAGGGCATGGTCATTATTCATAATTTTCTTTATTTTTGTTCTTGTAGACTGTTGCTTTTAAAATGTGCAGTTTGTATATACATATATTTTACCTTTACAAAAACCAGCTAATATTCTGGAATAGTTTACATCAGAGTGAAAGTGCCTGTGTGTGCTGTTGTAAGACGTTTTGATACTCATATGAATAATATAGGTAGTACACAGAGTGATGTGTGATACTGATCTCATTTTCAAAGCGTACTGCAGGTCAGTGTGAAATGAATTGTGTATATATTTTCCCTTAAAAAATATATATCACTTTTCATAATTGTTGTTGAATATTTACTGAATTATAAGAGAAACATATTTATTTTCGTGAAAAATATTGTTTTTCACCTACAGTTACGAACTTTGTTAAAAGTTTAGTGATATGTAATCAGTTCATTCTGCTATTTTTGACATTGTTTGATGAGTGATATTTTCAGAACCGTGATAACAGATCATCTGCTGGAAACCAGTGCAATATAAAGCTGCATGTAACTACAACATAGAAACAAGTGTCTTTCCCACCATGCTGCTCCAATGCCATCCCACAGTTGTTAAGACAGTATAACCCTGATTCTACCAACACGTATCCGATGACTATGTTGAATTTACAACTTTCGCGGGACTGTCGAAAAATTTTTTTTTAAATTATTTGTTAAGTTAGTGTGCAGCAGAACCATAAAATAGTTTGTATCACTACATAAAATTAGTTGTAGGCCTCATCAATTGAATAAAAATCTATGAAGAAACTTTCAACATGTCCAGCTAGAATATGTCTTTACCATTTACCTGCTGAGTAATGCCCTGTGCCTGGTGAGTTAAGCCACCAATGCAGTGCACAATCATGTGAGTTGTTGACTCGTGCAGTGCTCACTCATTGCTCACTATCTGCTCTGCACTGCTTGTTAAGCCAGTTGTCTGCCTGTGCTATGCATGGCTTTTGCGTAGTCCTCATGATAGTGCTGTTTTAATGACAGTTTTTGGATTTTGATTTGCACTTGATGCTGATTTAATTGATAACTGATAATTTTATGCATAATTTTAATGAATTTAAATGTTATAAATACAGTCAAGCATTGCTACTATGATGAGCCATGGTTCTCGAAGAATTTGACTGAGTTACATTGTTTTAGTTGCTTTAACTGCTTAATTGGCATAAAACTAATAATTTTATAAAATTAAATAATTATTTAATTAAATAGCCAGAATTGATACCCAATATACATATAATACCTTATTCTAATTTCCAAAATTGTTCAAAACATTGAGCAGCGAGTGCTGTATTTGTTTAGCGTCTTTAGTCAACATGGAAAATTATTTGTAAAAAAATTCAGGATGATTAATTGTATTAATTATTGCTACTAGGCCTCATCTTTTAGTTTATAGTGCAAAGGTCAGCTGGGGTTATTTATTTGCCATTAGTCTGCTGAGCCATGTCAGGTGAAGGTGTCCGGCCAGCACACCACTGATAAATGGCAACACTAGCAAATGTGTAGAGCAGCAGACAGAGATAGAGCATGAACTTCCCCAACTGCAGTTTCCACTTCTCTCACCCTCGTCTAGTCACTTAACGTCATCAGTGTTGCCTGATGTTCATGCATAACGTGTTTACTCCTTTCCAATGATGATCGTATCACTTTCCGTAGGCCACTTTTTTAATTATCTGCTAGTATTGTTTACAAGAGTTCTTTGAGTGCTGTTGTGTATTAATAGCATATTTGTATTAGGTACAATAGTAACGTGTATGTTTAATGCTGCACATAAGATGTGGCATTGATTATTGTGATCCAGACTGTACAATATATCAAACTTACCTCAAGAAAAGATCTCGTCGGGCAATTGCTGGCTCGCCACACGTGTTAACAAAAAAAGGACAAGGGGAGGCAGTAGTGCGAACGTGTTTGTTTATAAGTTGCTTGTGCCCAAAGAACTTTTTCTAGGCATAGATAAGCGCAGGTGGTGTTTGTGCGAGTGAAAGATAGAGAGAAAAAGGTGAGTATGGCGTGCCTTGCTTCAGTGTTGCACAAGTGGCCTAATTTACCAGACTGCGTAGTGAGTGCATATTAATAGTTTTGTTATTATTGCAGCTGCAGCTTATTGATTTTTGATAACCACTTATATTATATATGCATCATATTTTTAAATAACTCCTCTTGAGTCTCTCATTTTAATTTAGTTATATTTTATTGATGACAAGGGGCATCATATGTCATAGTTAAGGGAAATGGTGCACGCTGAAAATCAGTCATGTGTGGGAATAAGCTGCAAATAGGCTTAAACCGTCCACAAACGCGTACTTGTATGCTATCAGCGCGCAGTTAGATCGTATATAACGCAGGGAGTCAGATATCGGCACTCAGTTGGCAGCGAGCCTTTGTAGAGCGAGGGTGTGCTTCACGTCGCTGTGCGCTATG
>PNEQ01041462.1:9669-20776 GCA_003012365.1 Medauroidea extradentata
GAAGTATTACGGGAAACATTCATGCAAGCAATTTATTCGAGGGAAGCCCATACGATTCGGGTATAAAGTGTGGAGTTTGACCACTGTTCTAGGATATCTAGTGAATTTTAGAATTTATCAAGGGAAATCTCTTCGCTCAAACTCAGACTATGAGAATTATTTTGGTAAGGCAGCTGCACCACTTGTTCAAATGATTGAATACTTCAGTGCAGATGTAAAAGATTTGCCCTTCCACTTCTTCTTTGATAATCTGTTCACTGGGCTAAATTTACTATCCTTTCTCAGAGATAAAGGATATGGAGGCACTGGCACAATTAGAAACAATAGGATATCTAAGTCTTGCCCAATGTCATCTAATAGTATTCTGCTAAAGAAAGAAAGAGGACATTACGAATCAGCTATTGTCAAAGATGATGGTGTTATTGTATCCAAGTGGGTCGATAACTCTGTAGTAGACATTGCATCAAATTGTCTTGGTGTTGAACCACAGTCTACAGCAAAACGATATTCCCAGAAGGAGAAACGTATCATTCAAGTACAACGCCCCTTTCTTATTGGAGAGTATAGTCAGAAAATGGGTGGTGTAGACCACCTGGACCAAAATGTTGGTACATACAGGATAAACATCTGAAACAAAAAATGGTACTGGCCTCTGCTGTCATGGTTTAATCGATGTATGTGTCCATAATGCCTGGCAGCTGGCTAGAAATTCAGGAAAGAAGTATTCACATTTAGAGGCCAGACGGGAAATTGTCCAGGTCTACTTGTCGAAATTTGCAAACACTTCCAAAGGTTTGGGAAGACCATCTACTTCATCAAGCAAATCAAGAATACCTGATAATCTCCGATTTGACAGCGTGAATCATCTCGTAAAAAGTGTGAGAAAAAAGAAGATGTGCTGGAGAAGGATGCCGGTTGAAGACATCTGCAGTTCGTACACAGTGTGGAAAATGTGACGTGGGACTGTGTTTGGGCTGTTTTGAAACATTTCATTCCAAATAAAATTGAGCTAAACTTACAGAAACTTTGTTTAGTGAATGATGAGCTTTGAATAAATATTTTTATGAATTAGGCTATGTACATGCAATTAAAATAAGGTAAAAGCACACCAATGTTTTCAAGTTCAGATTGATGATTTTTGCTCTCATAAGTGCCTAGTGTGTCCATTTGGACACATGTCGTTTTAGCCGCAGTAAGAGGAATGGATTTTTTTTTGTTTGTTTAGTGTTTTTATAGTTCATATAATGAAAGGAACTGAAATCCGCAAAAAAAAAAATTAATTCGGGCATTAAAGGGTTAATTTACGGCTCATAAATACTACTTATCCGATAATAGGTCACATCGTTCAGCACTGAAGGCATACCTGACACATGTGTTTTAAAAATGTTTTGTACAGCTTGAAAAATGAATGACTGGTTGGTGTAACATTTGTAGTTGGAAAGCTTAACACCTCAAAACGAAGTTTCGGTCAAACAGATGCAAGGTTCAAATATGCACGTGTAACTCAATGCTTTCATAACTTTTAGTACTTACATTTTCCTATCAGAGTACATACACGACGACTTGCCTGTACTTAGAGTTTTCTCGCAAATTATACAATTTTCACATATTTTGCAACATGCTCTCACATGTCTTTACACTACGAAATCTCCACCGCACAGTTGTTTTGCGTTGTTGTATGCGGCCTAGCCTTATGCTAGGGGCCGATGCTGTCACCATCTAGATAATACTCGTGAACTAGGTACAGAGGTGAATACAACGCCGCTCACTAATCCAGCGTAAGACGTCGCCACCGCTACTTAGTTGTAGTGTTAAATACATTTCTGGTACTTTTGCAAATTCAGAAATTATGTGCAGTTGTGTGTAAATAATATTTATCAAACTAAGGGAGTACGTGCATATGTGAGCACACTGTTATGAACGTGAAACTTTTAACTATGTGTCTTGGCAGTACGATCAGAGGTAAATTAGCTTGGAAAACATATTACTTTATTTTCAAACCGCTTTTATGGGAAAACAATCAGATCTACGAAAAATTTGCTTACTTTCTTTTTTGTAGTAAATTTAATTACTTTAAATTTTTACCAATCATTTTTATTATTAAAACTAATATTAGTGACGTTACACTACGAAAAGTGATTTTTTTACATATTTTACACTGTAGCGCAGCGAGCACATCTCGGATCCAATACGACTTTTGCTATATTATTCCTTACATCAAAACGAAAGTTTGTACCAAAAATCATCTCTCTGCGATTTTTTTCCAAAGTTACGACAGTTTTTATCCTAAATTGCGTGGCCTATATGTGTACTGATTTTACTAAAATTCTAAAAAAAAAAAAAAAAAAAAGTATTTCTCTCTATGTGTACGATTATTCTAAATAAAAAATACTACCATTTTGGAAATATAACATAAAGTAAACGAAAAAAAATAGTTTAAAGTCAAGTCAAATTTCCAAGGTGTATACGTTAACCAAGATTACTAAAAATCGGAAGAAAATTGTCTCAGTTATGTCAAGCTGACAAATAATGGCCGCAACTATATATGAAAATGAAAGCTGACTGATTGACTGACTGACTGACTGACATATCAAACTGCAGCCCAAACCACTGGACCTAGAATCGCGAAACTTTTTGTGGGAGTTCCGTTCAGGTCGTAGGCGAGCACTAAGAAGGGATTTTTCGAAATTCGACCTCTAAGGGGGTGAAAAGGAGTGAAATGTATTTCCGAAGAAACGTCGATGGAGCTCGAACCCGACGGCCAATCATGGTGATATTTACTTTAATAGGACACTCGTAAAAATTCATATTGGCCAATTTAAGGATTTTTCGAAATTAAATATTTAAGGGGGTGAAAAGACTTTAAATGTATTTCCGAATGTATACCGAATCCTTCGGTATAACGAGCTTGTATTCACTTCAAAATATTGCTTACGTAAATACCTAAAGTAGTTTTAGGTATTTTTTAAATTCGACCCCAGGCAGTAAAAAGGGGCAAAATGTGTTTTTAACTAATCGTCCTTATCTTTGAAACACAATTGTCTATCGTCGTGATTTTAACTTTAATTGGTTACTTTTACAAATGTATATGACAGGACTCAAAATCGTTTCGAAATTCTTTATTTAAAGGTGTGAAAATACGTGAAATGTGTTTTCGATTATCCTTACATATGTATCGAATCAATCGAGTTATCGAAGTACTCTTTGCTTTAAATTGGTGCTTTTGTAAATATTCCAAGTACCATTTAAAATATATTTTCCGAATTCGACCCTAAACTGGTTAAAAATGGGGTAATGTGAGTTTTCGACTCACATTCGATATATATATATATATATATATATATATATATATATATATATATATATATATATATATATATATATATATATATATATATATATATATATATATACATATATATATATCGATCCCATAGTTTTTTATATCGAGACGTGATTTTTGTTTAGGATTGATGCTTACTCAAATACCTAAAAAGGAATTTCAGGAATTTTCGAAATTCGCCATCTAAGGACGTCAAAAGGGGTGAAAAGTGGTGAAAAGCGTTTTCAATTAATCTTCGATATATCTTGAACCCAGCGGGCTAATGTTGTGTTTTTTACGTCTACGAGATACCAATTAAGTATTCTAAAACGTGATTCAAGGGTTTTTCGAAATTTCCTTTCTTATGTGGTAAAAAGACCTTGAACGTGTTTTAGATAAATCCTCGATATATATCAAACCCGTCGAGACATACAATTAATTTTTGCTTCAGGATAATGATTACAGAAACTATCGCAAACCGGTTTTCACATTTTCGAAATTCGATTTCTCAATACTGTGCAGGGGTGAAATGTGTTTTTTTGTTTAGTTAATGATCGGTTTTGATTCGACTGGACGGGCTAGCGATGTGATTTATACTTCAGTTGGATACTTATACAAATGTCTAATGTGTAAATTAAAAATATTTCGAAATTCGACACCCAAAAGGGTGAAAAAGCACAAAATTTGTTTTCAATCAACCCACGATATCTATCTAAAAATTAGCGATATTGAGGTGTTGTTCGCGTGAGAGTGATGTTTACGTAAATATTAAAAAAAATATGCATGTAATTTTTTTTCTTCATAAGAAACGTGATTATTAAGAATAAATCTTAGTTGATCAATAATCAAGGCAGACGATCCGAAAAGCAGGAATGAGCAGCGAGAAACAACCTATACAGGAGATTCACTCTACAGTAACCTATAATGACGTAGTGATGTACAACCACTATGAGCCCAGGACACAGATATTTTATTTATTATTTTCAATAAATTTTATTTTCAATAAATTTTATTTTCATGAATTATTTCGACGTTACGTGACGCAGTTGTTTGTCACTCAGGTCTAAATTCCGGGAGGTTCTGGGCTCGAATTCCGTTAAAAATTGCGTGCGAACGTTCAATTCTGACACACAAAAACTACAAGGCAGATCGATTTAGTGCAATTTACATGTATTCTTTAAAAGGAGTAAAATTGCAGTTCGCTTTCCACTTAGGTTCCTCTACAATATCAGCTGACATATCGTTGGCATACTGCCAAAAGTAATTAAGTCATAAATACTATTTCTTCTAAAAACAGTATTAAATTTTAGATATTAACAAAAATGGGGTATGTCACTATACTATGACACAACAGTGCGAAACGGCGAATAGACTTTAAACTTGGGCAATTGTTCGTGAACAACATATACATATTCCTAGAATTTTTATAATTTTATCTCATTTTGACTTTGTCACTTTTGGCAGTAAACCGACGATATATCATCTCACTAGTTTCAGGTTTGGGGCACCAAATACGTTTCCGCGAAACCTTTACCCTCTGAAACTTTGTAATGTCAATAAAGTTAAAGTGGATATTTTGAAAATATATAATTGAGGACACCGTCATTAATTGTTGTGCACATGGTAAACAGATGTTTCTCATTCGATTAACCTCTTACCTTATGTGACTGTAATTCCCCACAACGTCAAATAGGCAAGGCTATAAATAAGGCCCAGGCGAAGTCGCTGTTAGTGGCAGGGGCAAACTTAAGAATGCTTTTCGCGTGGACAGCTATAGCTACTTATCCTGCTGCAGAATTAGTTCAACTAGCCGCTTGGACATTCTAACACTTGATGACTGAAGTACCAATCTTGTGTACAAAGAGGTTTTTCAATTAAAGTAAATATTATTAGTTACGAATAATACTCGCGAGCAAAGCCGCGGGGGACTGCTAGTTTAGTATAAATCCACGATGAATAAATTATTCAAATATTTAGCCAGCTTACCAATTTGTATATGTATACTAAATTTTATGAAATTCAGACAAATATCCTAGGGCGTCACGCCCGGAGTGCGTATCAGCTACATGCAACATGTGGTTAATACACCCTTCTGGCATGACGCCCACGAATCGTTACCGGTCTTATCTGCTTAAAACATAAAAAATACTTCAAATTCAAAAATATGAATAGAGTGTAACCGAATTACACAACGTAAAGTCAGCTTTGTATGCAGCATATTTAAACAAAATTTTATAAAATTGTGAAAAATGTTTTCTACGATATGAAATTCTATATTAAAAATAAAAATCCCGACCATTTAAAAAATATGTATAAAATATGTACAGTATACCCAAAGTCCAGTCAGCTTTGTATTTTGTATGTGTGTAGAAAGTTTGGAGAAATTATGAATAATATTTTCTATGAAATGCACTACTGTGCTAAAAACATAAAATTTGCCACCATTGGAACATATGAACACAGGATGAACGAAATACACTTAAATCAAGACAGCTTTTTTGTAGTACAGACCTTATGTACTAAGTTTGATGAAATTATAAAATGCGGTTCTTAGATATCTAGCTTAAGGGCGTTCACGTGGCAAACTTCCACAGTGTTATTTTTGCACAGCATAGTGATCGCTGTATAGACTTACATGAGACTAAATTTTCCACTTGTAAAATTTTTTAACTCTCCCAGTTTTCCCATAGTGACACGGCAGTCAAAATTTGCAAGTTACGGGAACATGGTAATAACAAAAACCAAGTGTCTTACTCGAATAAAATTATTTACACTGAAGTTATGTATTATGGGCAATATGCTAATATATCTAAAAACAAGCAATGATATTTCTTTATACGTTTTTTAAGAAATCGGAAAATAATGACAGTTTACTTCGTTTATTGTAGCTAAAAAAATTGTAAAGGACGGTTGTGTGTTTTTAAATAGTTACGTCATGATACGTACGGGACGTGAAAGAATTGACTACTATTTACTATTTAAAACTGTATAACGTCACATACACTTCAAAATACCATTTAATTTAAATTTAAAATCCTCTGTGTGGTTGTGAATTCTAACGGTAGTTATATCATTGCAAACTGCCTAATGAAATAAGTGATATTTAACATACGTCATTCCACTGTCGAATTTAACAGTGAACCGTAAATTATGAGCTTCTATTAAAAAGTATGTCCCATGGAAGACTTATGGACCTCATCACCTAGTATAGCCTGGACATCACCTCCAATCATTACCCGTCACCTCAAACACAGCCATTTCATCTCTTCTGGATCATCGTTGATCGCCTCTGGACATCAGAACTCACCCACCTCCTCCTTGGAGCGCTCCACCAGCCATCATCATCACCCAGCAGCCTTCTCACTGTTCCACCCCCTGTATTGTACCCACAGAGACCATTGTGGTTGGAATGGGAACCCTTGTTGTAAATATGATATTGTTTCACTTTTTAAGAAAATGCTAAGCCAACCACACGATATTTTGGACGGGGCTGGAAAATAATTCCCACCTCCATAAAAATTTTTAAACTACTGAATCGGAAATAATTGTTTATGTTCTACAACTTACCGCATGTGTTACTCTGTTAACACCTTCATAGTGATTAATACAATGCAGTGTAATGTGGGATGTGTCGTAAGCAATCAACAAAATATTGTGCTACAATTTACGTACATTCAGGCAGTTGACTACTTAAAAGTCACAACTAGCAGCTAGCAAGGGCTGACACTAGCGTGTTTGTTGCAGATATGCCAGTCACTGACACGGTCTGGCTCAGCGTGAACGGCACACCACAGAGTCATGGCTATATATTAGTGGAGGGAGAAGTTGTGGAGCTGACGTGTAGTGTTCCTGCCGCCAACTACAGCAAGAACATAGGCTGGTTCAAAGATGCCGCCTCAGTTACCAACTCCACAGGCAAGTCACTAGAGCACGTGGCTTGCCAAAACTGAGTTTTTTTATATAACGCTTATTTTTAACAGTTCCGTTATTTATATTAATCCTTATTAAAACAATATATATATATTTACATTGTGTAACTATTTCTACTAAAATGTATTGAATATTGCTGTTAAAAATTACATAACTTAAGGTAGTATAAAACGATCGCTTATAATCTCTCTCAGCCCAGTCACATAATTGACACTTAGTGTTGTCTATCATGTCTATTTACAGGATTTTCGGAATCTAAGTTTTCAAACCTCATTCTTACTTCCCATTGCTTTATTGCAGCACAAATGCTATAGAAACTTATTGCTCAACAAAATCGAAAAGACTATTTAGTTGCGTTAATATTTATGTCGCATAACGCCTGAACAGCACTGCGATGCAACGTTGACAGTAAGACAAGTTTCATAAGACGTAGGTAGATGTGCGACATTTGACGCATTGCTTGAACGACTTGTAGTAATTGCCTAGTGTTTCTCGACTTCTAATTATACTTACCTTGATGATGATCTTAGGCCCACATGTAAATGAATTTTTTTCACCGCTTCTTGATGAAATACGTAACGTTAGTGTTTTCCTGTTGGTTGACAGCTGTGCCACATATTTATGTTATATATCGAAGAACGCCGTTTATCATATTCGATTATTAAGTGGTTATATTTACGTGGTATAAAAGCAAATGGCCCTGCGTCGCAAATTTCACTACTCCCAACCGAGTATGTGAACTCTATGAGACTGTTGGGATTAAATATCAGTATAAAAATAATTCCTAAAACTGCCTTTTATTATTGTATATACTTTTATGTAACGATTCTAGTTAGTATTTCACAGTAGCACGGGCATAAAGTGAGCATTGAAGTAGCATTCATGCAGGAGTGTATGTGTGTGTATATATATATATATATATATATATATATATATATATATATATATATATATATATATATATATATATATATATATATATTAGCGTGTCAACGAGATATTATTTCCTGCGGATTATTTTGAACAGCCTTATCTACCAAATCTGGAAAGCCAAACAGACTACCCTAAATAAGTTAACGAGATTCGTTTTGTCTGTGGTTTATCGCACAACAAACTGAAAATACTTACTTCGGTGAAACAGTGTTGCACCACGAGGCAATGTTTACGATAGTGGGCAGTTCAGTTGGCGTCTCACAGCGCGGTTGTGCCGGAACAGCGGGATAGGAGAAAGAAGAGGAGGTAAGGTGGCGACACACAGTCGAGAGCCGTGTAGTGGCAGTTAGAAAAATATCACACTCAGTGTATACCTGGAAATGTGTGGCCGATATTAGGCCTACGTTTGATTTCTGCTACGCAATTTTCAGATATGTATACCTACATTTTTTATTTGTGTTCCTTTTTTTTTTTGCTATACATTTGTGTGCTCTATCACTTTTTAAATACAATCACGTAGCAATATGACTTCCATGGAACACTGCATTGAAATCTATCATGGCATATGTATCACATAGTATCACAGCTTTTAAAATTGTGTCTTTTATATGAAAGTAATTTCACATATAAATATCTATTACTTAATTATGCCTTGTTTCTTCTGGGTAGGCTGTAGTGATTATTATTTAGTGTATTTTTGTTAAGTCAAACATTAAAGCGAAACCAACTGTATGCGGTCATCTACGTTCCTCATGCTGGATCATCGCAATGCCATCGGTTCAAACTTTGTATTTTTAGTAAATTGTACGATTATCCGTGAAATAAACATGTATTCATGAATATCATGCAGAATATCGGCACTTGAATTCAAATTGTTCCAGATGTATTATTATTATGTTAGCTGAGATGTGAAAGGTTAATATATTTTTATTTGTGTTTTAATTCATTCGTTATTCGTGATATTGTTACAATCGTTAACATTTATTTTGTTATCACTGCAGCCTTCACACAGTGATAATATCCGCCAACATTTAATCATGAAATTAAACAGTCATCTTCCTGTTGTGTTATATAATTGAAAAAAGTATTCAAGGCACTTTTAAAAATGGTTTACGAAACTGTATTTATTAACAATAAGATCTTCCTGTATTAAGCTAAGTATTTTTAGTTTGTCACTTAATATGGCCAATTTGTATAATGTATTATGCTGGTTAATGTTTTTATTGTTCATTTAATGTATATAACTTATTTGTTCGTACATAATTGTATTTGCATACATAGTTGTATATTGACTTTGGCATATTTATTAACGTGTTATTTTTAAACAATATTTTAATGTTTCAGACGATCAGTAATAGCTTAGGTAATAAACATAAGACGTCATAATGCAATGTTTCTCTACTGACGAAATTTTCTGAGATGAATACTTTGTAGGAGCTTTGAAATGAGTACACAACTACCTACCCAGTTTAGCCATCGCACTGTTTACCATTACTCGTTTCACCAGCTTCTGCTAAGATGCACATTCCTACAGATTTTTGTTTTGAAATGTCCAGACCCTGTACCTGTGGTCTTAGAGTGTAGTTAGATGAACTGGTAACTCGTTCGCGAGTGTGATCTGTATGTAATCTACCTTTGTTTAAAAAGCTTATATGGTAACCAACCAGTTACAGTGATGTTTATGAACTAAACTGTGTTAACTAAAATGTGTTAATTAAATTCTTTACAAGTATAAAAGTTTTAAACTTATGCTACGTACATCTGTGTGACGGCCTTTTTACTTTAGCTGGCAGATTTCATTTTTAACTTGGCATAAAGTGTCAGCTGACGGGCCTGACAGTATTGCGGCATGGATTTTACTATCGCGACTAATGTCATTACAAAATGCGATGTTTCTGATGCCACACAAAATTGTTCTGAAAATTACAACTACTCAACTTTTATGGAATGTCTAATTAAAAAAATAAATAAATTTGCGCCCAGAGTTGCACCAACGTGCCATATTATTTAATGTAAGCTCATGGTTTTTCACATGTTAAAGTTGAATTATACCGAAAAATTTTATATGTATAACAAATAAACTTTGATCGGTACATTAAGTCTAACGCAACATCTATACAAGTATTTTAAAAATTTCATTAATTATTTATTAGTCCTGTAAGGCCTAAACCACTTACGTGAAATCTAACTGAAATGTAAAAATGACTACGATAGATCAATTATTCTGTCATAAAGTTAAAGCAAAGAAAACATAAGGAGCTCCATGTTAACTTCAATGTGAACGGGTCTTTAAAACGACGATCATTTTATTTCTAGAATTTTTGCGAAAGTTATACAAGTAAGCCCCGTAGAAACTGGTTCGATATCGAAAAATTACTCTGGCGAAATTGTTTTACTATGTAGTCTTGTTTCAAAAATTAAATCCTGTATGGTTTTCGCTAGTTACCGAATTATCATTCCCATTAATTTTGGTAAACTAAAAAAAAAAAAAAATAGCCTGAACCTATAGTGTGTTTCATAGGAAATAAAGTAAAACGTTTCTTCTTTAAATAATAGTTTTTGCACTGTACACATTCCCCAGCACTACTGCTGCAACTCACAAATATGTTGTACTAATTTAGTGTGTGAAGACACGCACCGAATGTTTCCGTCCTGTAAGTATCAACATGGCAGCCGCCCCGGACAACAGAATATCAGTTCCTCCTCGTCTTCCTCTCCTGAAAACAGCACTAGGGAGCACAGACGCCTACCTAATTGCCTATCAGTGTACACATGAAGGTAGGTTTTACAGCACTAGGGAGCACAGACGCCTACCTAATTGCCTATCAGTGTACACATGAAGGTAGGTTTTACAGCACTAGGGAGCACAGACGCCTACCTAATTGCCTATCAGTGTACACATGAAGGTAGGTTTTACAGCAC
>PNEQ01041467.1:0-44927 GCA_003012365.1 Medauroidea extradentata
ACCTTCACTGCCTGTACACCAGCCTGCATACCTTCACTGCCTGTACACCTGCCTGTATTACCTTCACTGTCTGTACACCTGTCTGCATACCTTCACTGCCTGTACACATGCCTGTATTACCTTCACTGTCTGTACACCAGCCTGCATACCTTCACTGCTTGTACACCTGCCTGTATTACCTTCACTGCTTGTACACCTGCCTGTGTTACCTTCACTGCCTGTACACCTGCCTGTATTACCTTCACTGCCTGTACACTTGCCTGTGTTACCTTCACTGCCTGTACACTTGCCTGCATACCTTCACTGCTTGTACACCTGCCTGTATTACCTTCACTGCTTGTACACCTGCCTGTATTACCTTCACTGCCTGTACACTTGCCTGTATTACCTTCACTGCCTGTACACTTGCCTGTGTTACCTTCACTGCCTGTACACTTGCCTGCATACCTTCACTGCTTGTACACCTGCATGTATTACCTTCACTGTCTGTACACTTGCCTGCATACCTTCAATGCCTGTACACCTACCTGCATACCTTCACTGCTTGTACACCAGCCTGTATTACCTCCACTGCCTGTACACCTGCCTGCAGACCGTCAATGCCTGTACACTTGCCTGTGTTACCTTCACTGCCTGTACACTTGCCTGTGTTACCTTCACTGCCTGTACACTTGCCTGCATACCTTCAATGCCTGTACACTTGCCTGTGTTACCTTCAATGCCTGTACACTTGCTCGTGTTACCTTCACTGCCTGTACAATTGCCTGCATACCTTCAATGCCTGTACACTTGCCTGTGTTACCTTCACTGCCTGTACACCTGCCTGCATACCTTTACTGCCTGTACACCTTCCTGCATACCTTCACTGCTTGTACACCTGCCTGTATTACCTCCACTGCCTGTACACTTGCCTGCATACCTTCAATGCCTGTACACTTGCCTGTGTTACCTTCACTGCATGTACACATGCCTGTATTACCTTCACTGCCTGTACACCTGCCTGTATTACCTTCACTGCCTGTACACCTGCCTGCATACCTTCACTACCTGTACACCTGCCTGCTTACCTTCACTGCCTGTACACCTGCATGCATACCTTCACTGCCTGTACACCTGCTGCATACCTACCATGCTTGTACTGCAGTCAGCAGCAGGAAAATGGTTTCCATGATGCTACTACCACTGTTGCAGTGTTTTAAAAATACTTTGCTTACTATAGTCTGTAATATTTACTGTATTCCTTGGACTTTCTTTAATTTTCTTTTCAAGCATTTTAATTTGTAAATTGCAGTGTATGTGTCAATTCACAGACAAAGATTTTAAAAAAGAAAAGTAAAAGAAACTTAATTGTTGACAGTTGAAAAGCAAGGGTTTATTACTATTATGTTTAAGTGATTTGAACATGTTATAAATGTATGTAACGTGTAAGGTGGAGGTGAGAAGTACTTAATATGGTAGAACGTACATAATGTCTCTTTTAACCCTGTCTCTGAACCTACCTTGTCTTTCTACTAGTGTCTACAACAAGCAGGAGTATAATCACCTCGTGTCTAGTCTCCAGACGATACGTCTTCATTGTCTCCTTGCCTAGAAGTAGCGGCAGGAACTCTGTGTATGTGATGTGTTGTATTAGTGCGGCTACGATGTGCCGTGTTTCCTGCAAGTCACACATACATCTCGACTATCATCTCACAACTTACACTACTATAGCAAGCCCTACTTCTCCCAACCACGTGACCCACCACAACTGCAGATATGTGATGATACACTCTACACCCGAACACTGAGGAACTAAATGTACTGTACAAATTAATAATTTCGTACGTAAACTAGCCTCAAGTTATCTATTATGTAGTCAGTAGGTATGTCAGTAAGAGCTTAAATAAATATTTTAAAGTATATTAAATACAGAGAGGTCGTTTACATTTTATATTGTTTCACTAATGCTGTATTCAAATAAGAAAATACACGGAACTACATGCAATTATTCGCTACCAACCATACAAACAATAATGTTACTATTGTTAATGTTGACTAATATGCAGTAACGGCTATTGATTTTTTTCAAAGGTTAAATCTTTAGTGCTCACTTTATTCCGCATGGAAGATAAAAAGTGTCCCAATCAAAGTCTTCCTACATATCCAAAATCACCCCCCTCTTAGGGTACACATATATGTGTGTGTGTGTGTAATTAAAATTGTTATCTACAACTTTGCTATTGCCAATATATGATGACATAGAAAGAACGCAATTATGACAAGCCATATCAGATGCCTACACACAACGTGGACAGCAGTGACTCACAGAGAATATTGCTGCACATAGTGTTGCTTGTTGCGGCCAATGACAAAGTACGCTCACAAAGTGATCGTGTAACTATAGTGGAGCTATGTGTACTGTATATCTGCTAGAAGGAGACGATGGCAGGCTGTATGTACTGACCTGGTAGAGTTTCTCGTCGTCCCAGTGAGGGTTCAGTCGCTCCAGACGTCCAGCTATGTCGTTATGTTGTCGCACCAACATAGTATGTAGCACTGACAACGCGACTTGCTCGTTCACTCGGTTGTCTCCTGCACACTACACCTATTAGCACACTGCACACTCACTCACACACTCATACCCTCCTACTTTCACTTACACTGTCGCTATACAATCTTTTGGGGTAGTTTTGTAACATTTCGGGCATTTTATTTTATGTAATGGCTTCGTGAACTTCCACCATTACTCAGACTTCATTATAAACAAATGTATACATCAGGAACAGTAATAGTATTAATAAAATGTTTGATACATAATTTGAAATTAAACTAGGCTAGTGGTACAAAGTTACCCCAAGTGACTGTACGCACATTAATGTCATTTCTCGTCTCAAATATGTACATAAGTACTTAATTGTAACACTTGTAGAGTGAAACATTTAAATGAGCTAACTGCAAAATTAGACGATATTGGTTTGCTTTCTTAAAATATGTCTATGTGCCAGTTCTAATGCATTGCTATATTATTTAAGGTCCAATCATTACCTCAGTTGTTTTCATGACTGCCTAAGATCGCACAATTTGTACGTTCGCAATATCTTGCAGTGTTGGTTTTTTTCTCTGTTTATTCATAAACACAGTTTTGGCATTCACTGCCTTAATATATTCCACTAAATGATTGTCAGGTATCATCTAAAACTGAAATTTAGAAACCCACGGTAAATTTTATGGAAGCAGGCACAATGTTACTGAGCGTCGCTTACAGAAGCACTATTTGCACGCTGTGATTAATTATTAAGGTCTTGTAATTTCAAAATACAACGTATATCATGCCGCCAAGTATCATTGTGTATTATCTGGCATATTTTGGTGGTTAGTAACATTTCTAGATGTACTTATTTTTCGAGCTTTCGGAAAAGGAAATCGTAATAATAAGAAGCTTAAATAAGCCAGTTTGGATATGCCGTGTAATAAGATAGTATTATGTATTGGTAGACATAATTTTGCTGTAATTTCCCCATTCATTTAGGTAAGTGGGCTATAAATCTCGTAGACAGCGAGGTCATATAGACAGTGACACTCAACTTGGTAGGCCTACAATAACAGGAGCTGGGAGAGGAGTCGGCCATGGTCTTTGTTAAGGAACTATCCCAGCATTCACCTGGAGCGACTTCAAGAAACATGGCAAACCTCAATCAGAATGACCGGAGCCAGGGATCGAGCCCGGATCCTCCCGAATGCGAGTCCATTGTGTTACCATTGCGCCACCTCGCTCGGTTCCTCCTAGCTGTACTAGTTATTTAGACGACTGTTGTATAAAAATAGATAATGTTTAACACATAATTATGCGACTTATTTTGCCCAAGCTAACCCGATATAAAATACGTCATGTTAAGATAAGGGACTATGATCGGATACGTGTCAAATGTAGACCTATATAAGAATCTCCGTAAGTCGTTTCATAGCCCTCCATGTCATATTATGCAGTTATTTACAACTTCGTAGTATTCATTTGAACCGCTTAAATCAATGAAGGGAACGATCACACTTACACACACGTCGTCGCCTGTACTACTGATGTAATATACCGTCGGTCAATAGTGTTGTAATTGTCCTTGTGGAAGAGAAAGAAGATGAGTTTAATCAGTGGTGACCAGTAGTTGTGTTCTACATCATCTAAGTAACAACACGCTGTGCACAGACGCGGCACAGACTGTCTGGAGACCGCAGGAAGAACACAGACAATGAGGCTCACCTGAATTGTGCCAGTCACAGACGTGGATAAGGATTAAGGATTATGTCTGTTTCTAATGGATAGTCCATTTTGAAGACATTAACTTACGTGCTAAGTCCACGTTCTCTTCTCTGTACTGTTTTTGCGATAATTATTATTTTAAGTTTAAACGATAGCAGATATCAAAAATCTGTTTGACAGTTTTGTTTAAAATGGTTTTCGCTATGGCAGCTAATTTTTTTCGAAGCAAGGAATTTTACGGTTTCGACTAAAAAGTCAATTAGCCATAATTTTGTTAATTATACAATTATCTAAAGCCGTAGTATTTACTGCCTTGAAGAAATCAGCCAACATGGAGAAGACGATTTCAAACAAAACTGTCAAACAAATTTTTTGATTTTCGCTGTAATTTAGGCTCAAAAAATATAGCTAAAATGTAGAAACAAGATAGCATTGCCTTAAGGCCATCATCTTTCATTTATTTCAAACAATTGCAAATAACTTGAATATTTTTTAACCAAATGCTTTGAAAAAATATGAGACTATTTACAGTCATACAATACACAATTATGTCAGAGCGTTTTTTTAAATAATGTACAAAAAATTATTTTGCCTAATTTTGGCTTATTTTGACAACAAAGTTTGTGATATTTCAGGGGCAAAAATCTAAAAATCCATTTAGTGTATTGCAACAGAAAAATTCAGATACATAATATTATATATAAGTGTTATGCATGTAAGAATGAATTATTGATATATGCATTAATTTGCGTTAAAAAAATATTTTCAAAACCACTGCAAAACTAAAGAGGGAGGCCTTAAGACTGCGGAGTTAAGAAAACACAAGAACGCTGCAGGAATTGACTATATTCGTAGTTTCAATATGCAAGAAGAGTATCTTACATTGCGGTGTTGTGCGGCCAGACAAGAATATAGCCAGGTATAGTAGGTAGACAGCTGAACGTATGTACCTGCGAGGAAGCAGTAAACATCCTTATCTGGGCGGATACAGCCGTCATCAGGGTAGTCTATCTTGAGGGGCAGCAGGTCTTTGAGCTCGAGGTCTCGGAACACAGGTAGAGTCCTCAATAATCCTCCTTTGAGTAGACGTAGGCTGTCTGCAACCTGCTGACTGCTGCCGTACACAGCACTACCGTCGATATACGAGGTGACGACGTTAGTCTGAGCACGAGGACCTGCGACACTCAATACACACACCACTATCATCTCCTGCAACTATGTATGAGGCGAGGCCAAGCATACTCTTCCCATTACACTTAGGCCGGCTTTACACATTGGCCCGATACCCGACCTTGGAAGGAATCGACAAGTGTGTAAATGGTGCTTGGCCGATCTTGCAATGTTGGCCATGTGTTGGAGGCTTTGTCATTCATTGTCGGTTTTTGGTCCAACCATCAAAGGGATTGGCGTATGCATTGATGTTAATTTGGTCTGTGTTTACACTGGTGTCGTGATTTTACATTTTTTTTGTAGTTTGAGAGGAAAATATTGTTATATGAAATGTTGAAATGAATCAGTGGACATTATTCTGCACATATACATAGAGTATGAGTGTAGTTGCAGCAATTTCCAAATAAACTGGACCCTCAATTTTCATGGAATTTAAATTGGTCGTATGACTGGTTAAATATGTATTGGCCCAGTGTGTAAATAACGACTGGCCGTTTCTTGGTCATTGGCATTTCTTCCTTCCAAGATTGGCCCAGTCACTTGGGCCAATGTGTAAACCCGGCCTTAGTGCGTGTATATGTTCGAGTATCAGGAGTAGACATGAAGTCTGGCTCCCTTATTTTATACTGTGAATTTCGCTTGCGTACATTCTATAAGATAAATTATTTTTCACAAGTTTTTAATGCAAGCACTAAAACTGCACACATGTTATTATTATTTTCTCGAGATATGTTGTCGGACAAAGACATCGTAGTTACGAAGTAAGCTTCCTTATTACTATTTCATATACTTTTTTGGAATATAATATTGCGTGGTACGTGAGCTGTACATACTTATTTACTCTCTGATATTCTAAAAGGGTTTTTTGAAGGTTGGCACTTGTGTCACAGAAGTCGGTAGTGTATTCAGCGACATGTACATGAGTATATTGTTGTCAAAGCGCATAGAGTCCACAGAGAGTAGAGAAGATACAGTAGACGACACCCTTACACTCTAGATGTTTACATGCAGGCTGTATTGTAACTAAACAACACACACTCCATCACTTCCTCACAACGAAGATACATACAGGCCGATCACATAAGGACTAATACAGGATTTTCAAGAATTCAATGCCCAAATTGATAGGGAAGATGGAGGCAAATACAAATATATTTAGTCAAATAACTGTGTGTCGGAAACAAACAGACATTTCATGTTATTTGCCGATACGAGCAGAAAGACTCGTATTGGCTGAAAAAAAGTATAAAGCAGGGCTTTTTTGAGTGCTCACTTAATCCCGAACCGCCTACAACATACAGGTTGAATGGTTAGTGTAATGTTCTCTACTCTCAGTGACAATGCATGCGGACGGAAAGCAGTTAGCTGATTGTAGGAGAAGGAAATGTGAAGTTGCGCTCACCCAGGCGACAGTCATCTCTGACACCAGCCAATGAACGTAGCATGTTGAAGCAACGTTGTCTGTGACGGCGGTAGAAGACATCCTGTGCCGGTAGTAATACTGGCAGGCAGTTGGCGTGACGTGGCCCAGGACCGCAACAATCTGGCTCCTTCAACGTCGCCGGCACTGACACACAAACACATCTACACTACCCCTCCTCTATACATCCACCATCTTTTATATCTCTACTATCTACACTGTACTACACACACTAAGCTGTGATTTCATCTAGTAGTGTGGAACAAAAAACATTATATTGTTTGTATCTTCCCCACCCCCTCCGACTATTTGTAATATGATACCCAGTCAATTGTCAGTACTCATATAATATATTTCCTGTCTCTACGCCTTGTTCCAATACCTGTCAAGGCTGCTGCATGCTCCTTACAACTTCTTTTGTTTCATTTTCCACGTGCAAGTAATTTTACTGTTATGTATCTCTTCCAGAAATTTGAAACCGTCGCCTAAAGATTTACCTACGTAATTGGTATTAGTATGCTATTAATCCAACCATATGTTTTAATTAGTTGGCAATTAATTTATATTAATAAACAGTTTGTTAAGGAAAACGATATACATACGCGAATTGACAAACATATTGAATTTTCAATTCGGTTCTGTCTAGAACATACTTCATTACACCTCTAGAATATTTATAGTTTATACTGAGTTGTGCGTATCAACGATCAGTATGTAATAATATGTTACCTAAAAATACATGTATTGGACGATTACATATTTGCAGCTTTATTTCAGGTAGTGTAGGCCTACGAATGCATTTTGAACACGATAATCTCTGCACCAAATCATACGAGCTAATATGAACACATCATACATATGGAGCCGCGGTGGCCGAGGGATCAGATAACTCGTCTCCCAACAAGGCGATCCGGGTTCAATTCCCGACGGGATCGGTCCCTGGGTTTTCGAATGTGGGACTCGTGTCGGACGATGCCGCTGGTCCAGGCGTTTTCTCGAGGATCTCCCGTTTCTTCCAACCTTTCATTTCGGCGCTGCTCCATACATTACGTCACTCCTCAGCGCTGAAGACCTCGATGTTAAGTGCTGACCAGAATCTCTTAACTCACTCACATCGCATATAAAAATATTTCTACAGGTTTCGGGGATATCCTGTTTGAATTGATACATGCGTAGCAAAACTATAATGTGACAGTAAATATCAGACATGACTGTGCAAGAGAGAGATAGAGATTGAGTGTGTGTTGCGGTGTATGCCAACTGAACAGATACACACCTCGAGTCTCGGCGGTCAAGGTAACGTCGTGGTCCAGCAGCTGACCCCACACCACAAACATCAGACTGACAGAGTGGTCGTGTTTGCTGACGTCACGGTGAATATGAGAAGATACTGCTCGTGCATTAGGTAGCGGGAAACCTGTACGAGCTGCTCTCGGCTCGCTCACACCTGTTGACACACATACACAACATGGTCCTGTATCATGCAGTTATATCTGCCTCGTGTCCACCGTAGACAGCCAACACTTGGGTCGTACTATAGTCGTAGAGCTATGTGTCTAAGGTATGACCACGGACCACAGAGAGCTAGTAGCTCCGAGCTGGAAGGTAGCAAGCAGTAGAGTGACACTCGGTGCGACATGGACGAGCGTGACCATGCTAGAACAAGTGTAGACGCCAGTGCTAGTGCCAGTGATGCTTCTAGTGTATGTGCTGATGCTAGTACAAGTGCCAGTGTCAGTTCTAGAGCTAGTGCTAGTGCCAGTGATACTTCTAGTGTATGTGCTGATGCTAGTACAAGTGCCAGTGTCAGTTCTAGAGCTAGTGCTAGTGCCAGTGCTAGTTCAGGTATTAATGCAGATGCCAGAGCAGTGCCAGGGCAAGCACTATATAGTGCAAGTGCTCAGCTAGTGCTAGTGCAGGTGTTAGTTCAAGTGCTAGTGCAGATGTAGGCGCCAGTGTAGTTCTGGTTAGTGCAGTGCCTGCGCAGTATCAGTGCAGTGCAGGAGCTAGCACATAGTTAGTGCTAATGCAGATACAGGTGACATTGTTAGTGCTAGTGCAGGAGGGAGTGCAGCAGAGCCTGGTGCGGCACTCACCGTCAGCGTAGTCAGGCGGCAGAAAGCGGCGGAAGGAGACACGCGCCGCGCCCCACGTAGATCGACGCAGGTTGTTGCAGGCGGCGTCGTGACGCCTGTATCGCGCAGGCTCGCAGCGCCTCCTGGAGCGCAGGGATCGTGGACACATGTCGACGACACTCGTACGCAGCGTGTCGAGACGCGGTAGGCCATACGCCACATCGGCTCGCGACAGTGAGAACCTGCGGCACCTCGTCTTACACCACACTACACTATACTCCTATCATCCTACACTATCATACACCCTGCACTATACGTGACACTAGCAGGCATGAGAGAGATGAAGGTGGTGATATGTTACTACAACTTGGGGACGAAGCTTGCTTGAAAAGAGCAGCAGGTATGTTGATAAGAGGCGGCTTTTACTACGTAGATGGAGTGACGTTCGTCTCTATTGTCACAGCAGGGTGGTCTAATAGTCTCGGTTAAAAGACGAAGTGTTAAGTTATCGTAGCTATTACAACAATAGTCCTTCACTTGTTTGTCTGCTGAGCACACACATAACCGCATATTGCAAGCTGCGGACTTGACCCGCAAATAAAGGGTCACATGACCAGAGCTAGGTGCTCTACCTAGGTTATGGTTGTCTTGACTGGTAGGTGTGTAGGACACAAACACTCCTTGTATTAGGCCACAGAACTTTTATACACGTTACATTTCATGTATGTAGAACACAGGACGTGTATCTAAGACTTGTATAAGTAGGCTGCAGATATAACATAAAGAACAGACAGAAGAATCAGGGGAACTCTTCGCAGTGGAAGAATGATGGGCTTTGTTAGCAAGGTTGCTACATCAAAGGTGACAATCAACAAGCGACATCCATGTCATAGAGTTGTGGCCAGTGTGTAGTGTTTTACAGTGATTAGAGCAAGCAGAGTGGTTACCGTGACAGATAGTGTGCTCTAGGTTCGGTCACTCAAGAATACTGCACTCTATGTTACTTCAAGGAATCTGCTTCTCAGGGCTTGTTCTGACACCTTCAAAGTTGCACCACGCACAACTCTTATGTAAATATTATATCTGAATTTGGCCAGATATAGCTAGATCTGGCCCAGATACACTCAGTAAAATAATTTATGTTACCATGAAAATAGTTTAATTGTAGTGGATGTAGTAAAGTTAGTTGTAGTGCTTGTTAAAGCAAGATTTATATTGAAAAATATATTATCCTTGCTACAATTAAAACAAAAGTGTTCTAAAAGAAAACGTTTTATGGAAAACTTAATAGCACAATGTATATATTTTTCTTTGCTATTAGTTAAAAATTCACTACTGGGCGATAAACAGAGGACCAAAGAAATGCATCCCCCCCCCCCGTAACTGTAAAGAAAACTTTTAAACTGTGACTCTTTGTGAAGTATATGAGCGATATTATATGTGACGGAATTAAACACTTGAGCTAGCACTCTCGTAGAGCGTTTAGTGTAACATATCACGTGGTCACACTGTCACTTTCAAGACTGTCGTGAAGCAGAGATTATTTACAGTGTAGTAGCTAGCGTGCGCCACGTCTAGGAAGGTGTTGCAAGATAACCCGGGGTTTTGTCACAGCTGTACTGTTTACTTTCTTTGCACGTCTACGCATCTGCCACTAGCCAATACTTCCACATAGCAGATTATACAGGATGTCGGGTAATTCACGGTATGGACCGTGCAAAGTGAATCTTATTATAAAAAGTAAGTAGAACATATTCGTTGGTAAATTTCGTACCTTAAGCCCGGTGCATACAATCCTTAATTCTCTACTCAATCACTTACTTAATTCTGTTCCTAAATTTCGATTGCGATTTTAAACAAGAATTATGTAGCCTAACTGTTGTGTTGTGAATACATGTATCGGTACATAAAGAGTAAAAGCACATGTGCGATGTTGGTTGCTATATTCCATAAAGTGTAACTAAAATTCCCGACAACTATTTCACAATACAAGACATGCGTGTAATTGTCAAATAAGTGAAACAATGTTGTGTTATTTAGTTTTACTAAACTCCGACGGTCGTTTGCTCAATAGGAAAGAAGAACTTTATTTCTATTCAAAGCACATTGGCAACCCTGCTTTCATACTTCGTGGCTGAAATCGTGCACTGCTCATACACGTGAACATACACTACGATGTAAAATAGGACGGGCTCTATCTGTGAAATTAAGTACGGAATTATGTCTGGAGCCAGCGTAGTTCCGGTACACACTATCGCTGTGATACTTGCACTGAATTAGGTACACTATTCTATACGAAATTATGTATAATGTATACCGCGCTTTAATTTATGAAAGAAACCTTTATTAAAGGTATAAAAAATACAGCAAAGTGGAAGTAAAGAATAAGGTAATTCATAGATAATTGCGATGAAAAGAACGAACCCTCCAAACGATTTCGGAATGGTAGTTTCTAAACATAATGTTATTTATAAATATCATTTCGAATCCCCTCAAAATGTCTTTCAAAATACGCTCAACCTGTGCTAGCTAAGAAAGTAGTCACGAGAGTAGTTTGGAACGACAATAGAAAAGTGTACTGGACTTCCGTTTAAAACACTGAAAGTGTCAGTCAGGCGAGTGATCTACGATACTACTGCAGTGTCTTGTGGTAGAGGTGATACCGCACCAGATGAGCCGGTCAACATCGCCCTTAGCGCCGTACCTCACTCACACTAACACACGACCAGTAGGCGGGTGCCTTAACATCGAGGTCTTTAGGGATGGTGAGGAGTGACACGAGGTGAGTGTGGAGCAGCACCGGAATGAATGGGCGGGGGAATCAGGAGTGCGACGAGAAAATCCGCCGACTAGCGTCATCGTCCAGCACGATTCTCACATACAAAAATCCTGGACTCGAACCCGGATCGCCTTGGTGGGAAGCGAGAGGTCTGATCACTCGACCACTGAGGCATCTGGCTTAGTTGAAGACGAGAATGTTAGTGGCAAAATACTATATTTTGCGTGCACAGTGTGGCAACATAGCACGTAGTAAAACCCTTCTTGCACTACACAGATATCTAACATAGTACCACTATTCTGCCCATCATATTTTGGGCGCTTCTTCAAATCCCTAGGAGTCCAAACATGATTAACGATTACTCGACTTAACATACATAAAACAATACCTTGCCGCAGAGCGCAAGAAGAGCCTAACTCTGCTATGTTGCCACACTGTGCTCTAGCACGTCGTCGTACAACTTTTTGTCGCTTTCATGTTCGTCTGCAATTGAGCCCAGGATTCGCTCGGTGTGCTGTTGTTGTTGGGCATCCTATATAGTCGAAGCTAACTTAAGTGTTGTTTTGATGGAAGACACATCAACTGCGGTGAGATACTCGACATGTTACACAAACAATGCACTACAAACGTCCTGACATCTCTGAAGGTTTAATGCTATCCCATTGCTTATGTGTTGATTGGTGGTAAAAAAACCACTACGTTGTGTGACAATTACGCGAGAAAAATACATGGGACCAACAAGGAAACTGAACATAAAACAAATTACTCATTAAAAAAAAGAGAACCAAAGAGTAAGTCTGTTAATTGCAACGACAAAGACGAACATTTAACGAACTTCACACTGTATGAGTTTTAAAGGAATTTATTATTTATTTATAAGACACCGTCTAGAACAGACACGAATAGAAAGTCGCAATACGAAGGAAAGATGAATTTTTTGCATGACAGTTTCACAGCACCTGTTTTTACTACCAGCAATACATAAGTTGTAGCGTATGTTCACAGAACATATTCTCAGGAACCACAGTGTTTTCACAAGTGTACTTAGTTTTTAAATTCCATACTACGTGACAGTATGTCAGTGATGAAGCACGGTCACACATATTGTTGTCAGTTACTTAATTATGAACTATACTCAAGCACGGAAGCTCTGTCGTCAATTGTTAGTCACATGCAGTAAGCAGTGTCACGTCAACCTGACACAAAGTCAGGGGCGTCATTTCCGGTTTTTCTTGGGAGGGAGGGGAGGGGCAAGGATTTTTTTCGGTGACAGTGACCTTGTTACATCTTTTTATTAATTAAGCATGTTTAAATTAGAAACTTTAATAATTAAACTTCAGTTTTATGTACTTAAGTTAGCATTATTTAAATAACAAAATACAAAAATTAAATGTTATACACTTTAAATCCAGGGGGGGGGCATTTGCCCTCCTGCCCCCCTAAATGACGCCCCTGCACAAAGTAGGTGGGGATGTCACGTGACACACGACAGTGTGTGCATCACGACCAATCCTGGCTCGACAATCCTGCGATATCTTGTCATGCATTCCTGCCCTCATCCTTCCTTCAACCGCACACCATCTCTTTCTCCGCTGCTCGTGCAATTTCCGCCTCCTCCACTGCAGAGAAAAGAAAATTGCTCATTGAGGTTATTTGGTTCTCTCTTACTATGGCTTAACTTCCTGCGATTTCGTTCACGAGACATCTGTCCACCATGTTGTGACGAACAACGCTGTTCAGACTAGATGTCATCTCTCCCGTCTTCATGCTTCTCCCCTTGCACTGAGACTCAAGGACGGTTTGAAGGCGGGGGAAGGGGGGTTCCTGTCGGGCTGAACGGGAGCCCCCTCCCCCAAATTGCTTTCAACATTATGTAGCTGTAGTATCCTGTCGCCTCAAGGAAACTGGAGTTTTGTTCTATGATGATCCAAGTACATTTAAAGTGTCCTACTTGTATGTATGTTATTTATAATGTTCTGTAGCAGTAAACAACCACACTTTTGAGGTGGCTCGTATTTTTTTTACAAATCATAAAATCACGTAAGGCCCCCCCTCCCGTATGTTTCTAAATACGCCAATGGCGAGACTGAACTAAACATGGAGCTTGTAACAAGAGTAATTACTCCCATATTAAACAGCGAGGACCTTTTTTTCTCCGGAGACGCCCAAAGTAGGCTACAGTTATTATTATCCCTAATACCAACGTCAGAACGTGCATAATGAACAATGGAATGAGACGTTTCAAAATTGCCATGTCCATGACATAGTTGCAATTATTGCAATTAACTGCTCAATGTACGTAATAAAGCTAACTTCTTTGTAATTATATATATATATATATTACTGTAACATTAATTTTTCGTTGTTAAGTTAGCGGACGAAGGAGACAGGCAAATGTCTCTGAACAAAGAGACACTGTCAATAACCACGAAGTTGAGCTGCAGATGTGTAGGTAAAGCAATGAAAGAAACTGAGGGCAAAGTTTTTTTTTACCAAAAATCAGTGGCTCTAATGATTGCCAAGTGCTCCAGGAAGGAAGGAAGGAATGGATGCAGTAAGGATGAAGAGTAGAGAGTAGATTAAGACAATGAAGACGTACCTGTCAGCTAGAAGCCTAGATGTCTCTTGTAGCGCGGTACCCAACTCACTCAGAGTGAAGACATCATAGAGTCGTGGAGGAAGTAGAAGCCCCACCTTGTCCCTGGCTCTTGACCACGCATGTTCCACGTCCTCGTATGTGATACATGTCTGCTCCTCGTCCCTGCTACACGTCACACCACACACATACACACATATACACTGATAATACTGGCGAACACTTCAGCCACTGTAACATTTCAACCAGCTTACTACTTGCACTCAGTATCCTTTATCCTAATACATGGATACATATTATTACTAAACTATTTACACAAGCGAAGGTTGACCTGTATGGTGTGTTAAAACAGCTTCTCTTCTTAAGTCTTAACTGGAACACTGAAGAAGGAAAATAGTATACTAAATATTATATGAGTACACGTAGATAACATACATACACCCGCACACACACCTACACACGTACATACATATATTATACTTTTACAGACACACGTATAATAATATTGATGAAAAAATCCACTTTTATTCCATGTCAATTATTTATAAACTTAATATAATGAACCATATTGTGTTTATACTTAAATATTATTTGCTGTAGTAAATATGGATTCATTGCGGTAACTATTTCGTAATGTACTAGTTATATCAGTCAACAAATATTTTTGGGTGACGTTATGAATTTATGGCTTTTTAACAAATGCACGCATTTTCTACGTCTCTTCGATTATTTTAATATATTGTACCCAAATGAACCTTTCTAAAAATTTTGGGTTAAATCATTTAAAGGAAAGAAAATCAAATTAGATATTCGGCTTAGGAATAGTATTAATAATACGATTGTCTTATGCATATGCTTAACAAATTTCTTGAATAATTATTTTCTTGCTTGTACTGACAATGTTATAACTATTTATAATAATAATGTGAACATTAATAACACACACACATAAATAAATAAATAAATATATGTATATATATAAACAAATGTAATTGGTTAATATTTCAACCTTGTAGAAAGCCTCCATAGAATATTGCATATTGCCTAACCTTCCATGTAACAAGCCAGCTGTCTTCTAAACCTTCCACTCAATGCATGCATACCGGCGACAGTGCAAGTTTAATAGAATATTCCAAGGAAACTTTAACCTTGGTCCTTTTTCATAACCGAGGCAGAGTGTGCATGAGTGTGGGAGAGGGAGTGCACGGTACAGTAGATGAAGGAAGCAGTACATACTCGACTTGATTGAAGGCGTGGCTGGAGGTGGAACGAGATAGGCGTAGAGCGCATTGCGAGATATCTTGGCAGTGAACACAGACAATCCACGCCCACAGGAGCACGCAGCCCAGCCTGTAACACCAATCACAACATGCTGCTGCACACTTCAGCCTCCATACTCTCTTCATATTCCTCCCCTTACTCCTCTTCATCCAACTCCTCTTCTAACTTCTCACCCAATTCCTCCTCCTACTCCTCCTTTTATTTCAACTTCTAATCATTAAACTCCTCATACACGTCCTCCTACTCCTCCTTCTACTCCTCACCCAATTCCTCCTCCTACTCCTTTTATTCCAACTTCTAGTCATTGTACCCCTCTTAATCCTCCTTCTACAACTCCTCCTTTTCTCCTACTCCTCTTAGACTCCTAATTCACTAACTACTACTGCTTTAAATCATCCTAATTCTTCATGTTCTCCGCCATTTTACGTTTCACGTTGTTACAAATAGCCAAACTAATAGTATTATGTGGCTGCTGACACAATAGATTCTGGATGAGTAGTTATATGAGCTACAATAACGTCACGGTCGCTGGCCAGCATCCATTTCATTAAATTTTCCTTCCAAATATACAGTTTTCTTAAGAAATATTTAAAAAATTCACCTAATTTCGGCAATTTCCAAATTTTCCTGTATCCTCTTAAAATGTAGACCTAGTATATGTGTTTCAGGTTTGATGAAACCACTTAAAAAAAAACTTAACACAAATGGTATATTAGACAAAAAAATATAAGCATGGCTACCATTGCGTAATACTAAGCTAAAATATAAATATGACCACCATTTTGAAAATATGAACACAGGATGAACGAAATATACAAACGTCAGTGAGCTTTGTATGTAGTATGTGTGTACCAAGTTTGGTGAAATTCTGAAAAATATTTCCAAAGATATATGCTAAAAATATAAAAATTGCCACCATTTTGAAAATAAGATCACAATTTGAACGAAATACACAAAAGTCAAGTCAGTTTTTATGTACTATATTTGTACCAAGTTTGATAAAATACATTATGTTATGCTAAAAATATAAAAATTGCCGTCATTTTGAAAATTTGATTACAGGATAAACGAAATACACAGAAATATAGTTAGCTTTTTATGTAGCATATGTGTAACAAGTTTGATAAAATTTTGAAATATGGTTCCTTAGATATCTAGCTTGATATAAAAATGTTAAAATGGCCGCCATTTTGAAAACATGAAAAGGACGTGTACGAAATATATAAAAGTCAAGTTAGGTTGCTAAGTACTATATGTGTACAAAGTTTGATGAAATTCGGTCCACTGGTTAAAAAGTTTTTAAGGGGAGGGACACACACATGGACCCACAACTATACATACATTCACATACTCACACACACCTACACACACAGAAAGGTGATCTCGTAAACGTTCTTTTTCCTTCGGAAAGTAGGCTAAAAACGCGTAACACTCTGCAACACCGTTTATACATCAGAGGAGGGCTAGCCTTAACTATTTGAAGGTCACAACGAAGGTCGAGTGTAACATATCTACACACTGTCAGTTGGCCTTCACTTCCACTGCCACTGTTCACAACACACTTCGCTGACCTTACAAACAATGTGAACTTCAGCTCGAGGTCTGGGGCAATAACACTCCAACTGACAAGAATTGAGCACAGAAATGACAGCAAGCGCTAACATCATGCTAATATTATAAATGCAGAAGTGTGATTGTTGGGTTGTTCTTATTCCACGCCGCAACGGAGCAACGGGTCGACTTGATTTCTAGTATAGAAATAGTTTATGGGCCAGTGAGTGACATATGCTAGTTTTTTCCCCGAAAATAAAAGCATTGATTACGGGGAGAAGGCAAAAGTGGTTGAGGGGGTTTCTTTGACCATTTTCGGGGTAACTTAAACTATTTAAAAGTCTGAGCCAACTGTTTTGTTGAAATTATCAATTTTCTTTTAATAAATGAATTGTGCAACGAATTGTTGGCAATGTCTCTTAACATAAACATTACATTTTACTATTACGTACGTATTATGTGACTAAATTTGTACCAAACGTTATTTAATGTTTATTACATGATGGAAATAATTAATATCTTAAAATTTTAATTAAGTTAATAAATTATTTCATAACTGCGCCGCTTTAATACAGCGAATACAATATGCGTAGTGAAAGGTTATTTAATTAGCTATGTCAATATTAAAATATAGGCCTATTGATGTAACGTTGCCGAATTCGGGATCAGGAATAAATTAAGAAAAATTCAGCACGTATAACCAACGATTACATTATCAATGTGACACAAAAAACGTTTTGTAAAATTTGTAGTCAACCACTTTTTATTCTTGACTTCAGCGAACGCAGCGAAAATAAGAACGATTGTGCCTATGATAAAACGCGAAGATAATGCTGATATATGTAATACTGGCACTGCTATAGCGATAGTAAGATTAACCTTGATTATATATGTGACTAATGCGGGTTGCATAAATGCGCTAGAAAGCCACTGGAACGGCCTCTTAAAATATCAGTATCGGGGTATTTTAGTAAATAAATAGATAACTGTAGTAAAATATATAAAAAAAATCCTTTGATACATTTAGTTAATGTATGAGACTTCACTCACTAAACGACGTATACCAACAAAACGTGAGATGTATGTGCGGCGCAAGGTTTTCTGAAAAAAAAAAAACTGTTTTGTGGGATTGGTAAGGGGGGAGGGAAAACGCGGTACCTAAAATATTTACAATTTAATTAAATAATTTTCTTTTTCCAAAATGTTTCTAAAACGGTCATGAATGGCCGTTAACATCATCATTGCACCATTTGCCCTTTTCTTATTTTCTTGGTTCAGGAATATTATCGCATAAATTTAAAACCCTGCGAACGAAGTCGCTTGGTATAAGCTATTATAACAATAAATAAATGTGTTGTGTTCACTCCATCACTGTTTGTTAATAAGTTTCGATACGTGAAGGGGAATATTTTTGGGATGTTGGTTGCTATATTCCATTAATTATAACTGTAGAATTGTCTAAGATTATTTCACATTTATCGTAGTCGGCTAGGTGCCGGTCTACTATGTGAGAGGTCCTGGGTTCGGATCCCGGCTAGGGCTTAGATGTTGTTTTGTCTCTTCACCTCTCTTCACCCTCATTGTCTTCTCGTAAGCCCTCGTTGATGGAGGGCAGTATATCCCTCCCACCTCATCAATATCATATTCAAGACATACGTGTAATTACCAAATAAGTGACCATAACCTTGTATTAATTAGATATTGAAAAATACGACGTGCGTGTGTTCAGTGTGAAATATTAATTTAATTATTTTCTAGTCACACTGGCAACACTACTTGCGTACTCCGCATGTGTGGTGGCTGAATCTGTGCATTGCGCATGTGCATGAACATCGCACTACGACAAAAATAGGACGGGCTCTATCTGCAGAACTTAGTACAGAATTGTGTCAGGAACCTGCGTAATTGCGGTACACACCGTCACAGTGCTACTTGTACTGAATTAACTACGGAATTCTATACTGAATAATGGACAGTGTGTACTGGAATTAACATTATATCCAGCTGTGTGCTTTTCTTTTATAGGTTATTTCGTGAGTTGTTTGCAAACAAAGCCATAGTACGACCAATAGCCACGGCGTAACAAATGAAATACGCAGCCTGCTTGGTTCGTTTCCTGCATTACAACAGTGTAGGCTTGGTTGCCTAGAAGATTGTCATATGACCGTAGTTAGATGGGTAGGTAATGTTATAAAGTAACACCTTTCCCTATAATAAACCGGGGGATCGGGGGGAAATTTTGTATTTCAAGGTGCAAAATTGTGCCCTTTAAGCAGCTTTCGTATTTAAACACTGAATATTATACAGTTGGTAGAAATGCACACACACATTTTCCCTAGGTAAAACACTAAAAAAAAAAAAAAGTGTTCACTTAATTGCTCTGTTATATTGAAATCATTTCTACGGTTACTTTTCGTTAAAACATTTTTATACTTCTGTACTAGGAAAGAGTAAAATAATAGAGGGCATGGACCACCCCCACCACCTCCTGGCTGCGTCTTTGTTGTATCGTTGTTTTGCCAAGTCTCCTGGCATCAACTTCGTAATATACTAACAACAGTAAGAAATACACGTTGATGTTATGTAATTGCTACGACACTGAACGCTGTTGAACCAAACCGGCGGAAGTTAACGAATGCACCTTTCATAACTCACAACGCCAGTGGTTTGTTTACTCAGCTCTGGATGATTGCTATGGCTCAACGATTGACAGCTACTTATGAGCAATAACTATTAAAACTGTGTAATATTCGTCGAAATGCAAGACGTTTTAGTTCTAAAATGAACCTAAGAAATCCATTTCACAATTTTGTGTAGAAAAATTTTTCCTTGCACTGCGCCACGTATTATTTAGCCTACTAATGTCAACTTTTACGACGTTATATGAGTGATTGACTGTAGAGAATTTGGTCAACTATTTAACATCTACATCTCCAGCGCTGGTGATGTGAATGTGGAGCAGCGCTGGAATGTAGAGGCGGAGGAGATGGGAGATCCCTGAGAAAACACGCCGGCCAGCGGCATTGTCCGGCACGGTTATGGAGCTATATGAAAGAGAGCATACTAGAGAGAATTGCTTCGTAGGAAGATATTTTAAATACAGAAATGTCTGTAGGTCAGTGTTTGTCGCAGAGAAGCTATCAAGGAGCAGATAATGTTGTAGGCCGTGCTGGGGGCTTGGAGAGAGGGTAGGGGAGGTAACTAGGGCAGTGTCCCCTACATGAGTGGTTGCAGTCTAGTGTGGGGCGGGGATGGAGGGGGCGTTACTGCGGGTAATATCTCAACATAGCCCGCATCCAGTCCTGCTGGTCTCCCTGCCTCAACATAGCGGCAGTACCCGGAGAAAACCTGCCAGGCTAGATACACTCTAAACACTACCCTCATGTACAGTCAGCCTTACTATCACACACACTGCGACTATTATGTAGGTGTGTAGGAACGCTATCTACATGTTCAACCAGTAGCACGGCCGTAGAAGAACAGGTCTGCACACTCGCCTGGAAACTTGACCTCCTTGTTGTTTGGCTGTAGTTCGCCAAGTTACCGAGAGTGTTGTGCGTCTTTGGCTCTGCAGTCAGGGCGGTCGGGCTCAAACTCCGCCCACTTTTTTCTAGTGATTATATTACACAGTAAATAACAATTGCTGGAGCCATGCTTTAGGATTTTAATCGAAGGAAGTATTTCATTAATATTGTTTATCTTTATAATGTAAACACTGGAAAAATGTGGGAGGGAAATGGGTGGAGTTTGAGACCGACCTCCCTGACTGCAGCGCTATAGACTCATAACAATGCGGTAACTTTGTGAACTGCAGCCAAACAACAAGGAGGTTAAGTTTCCAGGCGAGTGTGCAGACCTGTTCTTATACGGTTATTTTACGACCGTGTTTTCGACATACGCCATTGCAGCAAATGGTGCATCACAGAAAATCAGAGAATACACACAAACAAGTAAACAAACAAAGGGCTTTCTTTGTAACTGGCAAACGAAGGTAAACATATACAATTTCACAAGGAATTCAGTCAGTGATTTACAAAAGGAAAAAAACACACACACACAAACAAGCACCCAAGAACCAAAAAACGAACCAAAGATAAAATAAATAACTCAAATTATTCCCCCAAAAAAAACTTTGTGTCAAATCTTAGTCGATGGAGTACATACACTCACTCTGGCACTGTGTGCACAGAGGTGTAACTATAAGACGTTTAGTACAAGGTCAAGTATAATCAGAGTTACACAGCCAGTATCTGTATTGTACAGCACCCCTTCCCCTCCTCTTCACCGGAAGAGTAAAAGGTCCGGGGGAGGGGGTCGTTGTTTCCGATCAGCAATAGAAAATTCGGAAGGCTCATCCTATATTTAATATTTTGTGAGACGAATCCTAGTGTTGACAATTACGTACAGAATCTTATATCCTAGCTGAGTTTGTAAGGGAGATTCCCGCCCTTGAAATTCGAATTTTCGTAACTTTTGAAAATATCGAAAACCGTGATGTTTTGAACGTTGTGTATGAAGTGTTATCTAGAGAGAAGCCATGCAGTAAATCAACGCTGAGACAGCCCATCTACGTACAAAACACAGGTATGGCCACTCTCTAATTGTAAACACTATTTCGCCGTCATAAGATACGATCATTTGATGCGGCCGTCGAGTCTAGTACGTCCAACCCAGTGCACGTGAGCAGAACATACCGTTACTTTCAAAACATACGAGAAGTTGTTATCGGTGGTGTTGCAATATCTTACATGTAGGCAATACTTGGTTCATGTAGGTTGTTATGATATTGACTTAAACTCGCGTGTAGCAAGATAGACACACACGCAGACAGAGAGAATGAGAGTGTGTGTATGTGTGTTTGTGACTGGGAGTGACATTATTGTAACGTCACTGCTAACATCTTCCTGTGCGTTTTGAAAGGAAACGGTAGGTTCTGCTAACTTGCTGTCTGTACGTACTAGACACAACGACCGTATCTAATCATCATATCTCAAGGCTGAAAAATACAATTAGAGGCTGGTTGCCCTGTGTTTTGTATGCAGGTGAACTGGTTAAATGTTGTTTTACTGTACGACTTTGATATAGATAACACTAAACAACGTCCAAAACATGATCGTTTTAGAAATGTTTCAAACATGTGAATTTAAAATTCGAGTTTCAAAGACGGATATCGCCGTTACAAGCTGAGCTAGGCTGCGCGTTGCAATACATAATTATCAACACAAATTCTCGCCTCTCTAAATATTTTGGGCTAGTCTTCGAACAGCCTTCAAGTAGTTCCAAATTTTTTAAAAATTAATAAAAATTTAAATTTTAAATGTATATTACGACTGGTGAAACAGAACCTCAAGCGTGTAAATAAAATAGACTATAGGAAAAAAGACTACTGTTGGTAGTTCGCAATAACCTGAGAGTTTTTGGCGGCCAAATTGTTTAGAATAGTGATTTAAAAATATTATTTATTGTTGTATCAGACGTATTTTTTTAGTACAGTACAATCTATACGACTTGATTGTTACTTAGGGTACTGAGTTAGTATTAAAAATTGACAGGAACATTATCAGAAATGTTGAAAATAATTATGGCTTCAAAAGTGCTCACTTAAGCATGAACTACCTATAACATAAGTGTAATTTATGAGATGAGTTAGTAGACGTGGCCATGGTAGTAATTGTCCACTTGGTAGCGACTAGACAGTACTAGGGACATATGTGTGTGACCTTGAGTGTGTGGTCATAGAGGAGAGAGTGAGAGGTCATAGAGGCTCGTACACAAGCTTACAGAGCGGCATACTTCCTGTCTTCATGTAGAGAGATGCGCCTGGAGCTGAGACAAGCAGGAGGAGGCTGTGTCTTGTAGCACAAGGACGCTGGTGTCTATAGTAATTACAAGCCACGCTGGTTCTACAAGGTCCTGCTGATTGTGCTGTACTACAACAATGGTCGCACACTCGCGCTCCAGACACCAGCTTCTATTGCCACCTGCCTGTGTGTGCTGTAGCGTACGAGGCGAGACAGACGTTAGTCAGCGGTGAAGCATAAACACTAGGCGCCTATGAGAATTCAGGGTAGGGCAGCCAACATTTTAAGTTTAATGTGTTCGAAAATTAACCCGAGTGAAATTTATCTGTGTTCGAAATTTCGACTGACGGTCCCACGATCAACGCTTCACTTATATTGCTGTCGAGCACGGTTAACAAACGAGAGTCGTCATCTTGGCCTGAATAAAAAATTAAAAAAAAACTGTTTTCTTATGTAGTAATTGACACAGGATAACATTCTGCCGCTTGCAGCGCTGCTATCGCTGACGTTCCTAGCATAATACGTGTACGTAGTAAAATTAAATAACTAGGCGTGGTAAATATATGAGTAATTTAACTTAATTTTAAAGAGAAAAACGAACCAATAATGTCTTTCAAATTATCAACTTAATATAACTTAAAATTCACGAAAACGCTGTGATTGACCAGTTTACGTCTCTTACCGACACCAGCGCTCAAGCGGCAGAAATTGTCCCTTTGCCAAACTTCTAAGATAGGTCTTTCCAATCTGTAGTGGAATAACCTTAACAGTAAATATTTTGGAAACCACGACGAGTGAGTGAGAGATTTTGGTCAGCGCTTAACATCGAGGTCTTCATCACTGGTGATGGGTGACATGAGGTGAGTATTGAGCGGCGCCGGAATTAAAGGGCGGGGGAAACGGGAGATCCCCGAGAAAACCCGCCGACTAACGGTATTGTCCAGCACGATTCCCACATGCGAAAATCCGGGAAGCGATCCCACCGGGAATCGAACCCGGGTCGCCTTGGTAAGCACAACGAATTTAAAAGTTAATGCAATGTGTTCAGATTGTCGAACAAACAAGAAACAAGAACGTAACTAATATTATATTGAGTTGTGAATAAAATGGCGTGTAATACTGCACTACGGACGTAGTATTTATCAAAGTATTTATTATGTATTAAATATGTATGCTTTTTTTATTCCCGCCATCTTACAACCCTGAAAGGCGTTCATCAAGATCCTCGTGATGGATAAAACCTGCAGGTGACTACTGAACTCTACTCCAGCGAGTGCATCTTCATAAGTGCCTATAGTGAGTACTATGAGTAACCTCCCCCCCCCCCCCACACACACACGCAGCTGACACGAGTGTGCTCACAACTAACAGGAATATTGCCGCTCGCCAAGGTCACCGACCATAACTAGTGTTTTATAACCTACTGTGAAAGAACCTACTAGCTCACATTCTTCTTGTGTCTACGTGCATATCTGCTGACAGACGTATTATTCATTATTAATTTATAGTAATGTAGATTTAGGACCGTTAAATAAATACATTGCTGAGTATACCGGATGGATTTTAGCTCCGTCTATAACTTAAGAATGATCAAATATAGAGAATAATTTGTCATCTGTCTCGTAAGCGAAGGTGCAGTGAACGATCAGTGACAATATACCAATAATCACTCCAGAAGAAATATTAACCTTCTGGATGTTGTTCATTGCGTATTGATGTTGAACATATGGTCACAGCCATACAATCACAACTAGCAGTTGTCACCGTTGTGTAACTGTAGGCTGTCATAACTTACAACATAGCTGACATTGTGGGAAATCACTAAGGTTCACAGTTTGTCCTACAACACACGAAGTGTGTCCATATGTACAGACAAAGCTAGGCAGGAACACAGAGTAATGTAGTTGCATATGCCGAGTAAAGCGAGTCAGTGCAGTATAGATATGGAGGCTCGCAGGTGAAGAGAGAGAGAGAGAGAGAGAGAGAGAGAGAGCGTACTCACCGCAGCATGTCGAGGTAAGAGAGTGAGGCACCACACGGCAGTTCACGTTATATGAGCTCACAGTACCATGTTGACATGAGGGTGCTCTGACCTAGTTATAGTAACCCTCTCACTTTCCAGAGCCACCGACCCCGTCTCTCCCCTCCCTTACCTATCACCTCACTACACTTCTCGCACACTTCACCTTCCTTGATAACACCGCCACTGTTTTTACTATTTCGATTTCTTGTCTGTTCGGTAATACTGAGCATGAGATTGGAAACTTAACACAGCTCAGAACTGAACGACAACGAAATATAAGAGATAGTAATTGTGAAAAATAACTACTTGAATTATATTATTTAAAATATACCACGTTAAATTAACTTCCAGATGAGCTAGAGGCTTGAAACCTTAAACATAGCTCAGAACTGGAGGATGACATTGGAATATAAGAAAGACAATATTATCAATATTATGAACAAATAAATAAAAAAAAACTTTGTTATTTTTTGTATACTATGTTTATAAAACATATGATTGCAAAATTTAACACATACAAAACTAAAAAGCAAAAAAATAATATTACACAAAAGTGTTTTAATATATCATGTTTTTAAAACGGACTAAAGAGCACAAAATAGTTCCTCCTATGAACATACTTGTAGATATATTAATACAAGAACTAAACCGTAAGGCTCATGCAATATATACTTGATGTAAGAATAGCCCACACAAGTCACTAACGATTTTATTGCACTGCAAATGATATGAACTGTCGTGTGAGTTTTCTCAACGACAGTTGCTCTCTACACTGCTTATTATTTTATACTGCATGCACCCCAATTTTTTTAATTTTTCCCCTTTTTTGATTCTTCTTTTTTTTTTTCGTATTAAATTTTACAAGTATTTCCATAGGAGAAATAATGTTGTACTCCATTTCATATAAGTTTGGATAAATCTGACAGCAACTTACGAGCAATAATTTTTAATATTTTGTTATTTGTGTCACTTCACAAGACAAACTGTGCAGTACAAATGTTGAAATGGACATCTCAGGTTCATTTTAGAGCTAAAAATGTCTTGCAATGTGCAAAAAAACACAAAATACTTGAAAATTGTTGCCCATAAGTTGCTGTCACATTTATCCAAACTTATATGAAATGGAGCGTATGTTTTTTACTCCGTTTTATAACCGTGATGTATTAAAGAATTTATTTAGTAGTCTTTAATACAGGGACCTAGTAAATTTACAGATTGATTAGGTAGAAACAATTATTGTAACATCTGTGTGCTTGTGACGTTAGTCACATTGTCACATGGCTTAGCTCAAACCTCCCAGGAAACTTCCTGTCTTGTACTTTATATTCCTAACGCTGACGTATCTGTACTACACTCGACTGTCTTATCAGATTACATATCTAAGGAAAATTACCAATTATTTTTTAAGGAACCTGGTTTTCTAGCAGCACGTATTGCTTGCGCTGTATTCGCTTCTCTGTAGAAGCCTATGCCAACCACTTGAGAGGAAAGTGTTGATTGGACGATCATACTAGGGTACATTATGCCGAGGGGTTTGTTCCAACGTATCTCACCAACATAGGTTGATGCAGACAATCTGTCGCGTGTAAGTAATCCAAACTACAATATCACTTTCTCTACCACAATACAAATTTTATTTGAATAGAAAATTGAAATTCTGCTGCTAAGAAATTTTTTGTTTTAACTGTAAAATAATGTTAACAAAACATTGAGTTCCCATTAAAATAGTTCGATGTAACCTTTTTGGTACGATTAGTTGTGTTTTTTTTTTTTTTTTTAAGATAAGCTTTGTACTAGGGAAACATTTTTCTACAAAGAAAGTATAATAACGTTTTTATTTTACATTTTAAACTAAACTTTTCATTGCAGCATAGCTAGTTTACAGTGACTGGATTTATTTGCTTGGACATGTTCCATTGCGAAATAAATGACTGTCAAAAGAAAACTAAAAATAAGACAAGAAAACATATATAAGCAGAGTATGCTTTAGTCATCAGGATAAATACACAGTAAGAAATTCCAAAACTGGAATCTGGTTCCTTGTTTTATCTGACCAGATTCCAGTTTTGGAATTTCATACTGTGTATGTATCCTGATGACTAAAGCATACTCTGCTTATTTATGTTTCTTGTCTTATTTTTGGTTTTCTTTTGACAGTAATTTATTTCGCAATGGAGTATGTCCAAGCAAATAAATCGATTCATGCACTCCCATTGCACAGTTCTTTCAAAGATATAGTTTACAGTGTTTCATATTTAAACAGAATTATTTGTGTTGTGTCAAAGAAAGTGTTTTACAGTGTACGATAACACTAATACAAGACAATCATTTTTAAATTTCAATTGTACTTGAAATGCATATGATTCAGTGGTAATAACAGTCCTAACATTCGCGAGTCAAAGCTTACTGCTAAGGACAACGCCCACTACTGCGATACTAACAACTTTTCCTGATTACTAAGATACCGCCTACCGTTACGTGGACATATAATGAGAATCCATAGGCGCTGTTCACGTACAGTATGTCGACGAGCGAGTACAAATACCTGGTAGGCAGGACCTCAGTGTTGGGAACACAATAGAGAATAAGCGGCAACCCGTTAGCCTCTAAATGCCGCAGTCAACGACTGACATGATTGCTGTTTGAGGGGATTCTGAAGTCGATACACACATGTGCCTGACCCCAGCAAGTTATACGCCTACTGAAAACGCGAGGCATACATTTACTGCATATATGTACAGGTTGACAGCATCGTGATTCCCACAACCGTGACGTTCACATTACCAACAGTCACATCTTAACAGTGGTCAGGATGCTGAAGAGCATTTTATGGATCATGTCGTGGATAACAAGGTGAAATACATTTACACTACATCGACCAAATGTTGCCACTAACATCTGTTGAATATGAAGGGCTGAGATTCATAGCGGTGTAAGTCACTATTATTTAGTAGAGTCGTTTTTATTCATATTATTCACATTTTCCAAAAGAATATTCTGTAACAAATATTTCACTCCTGACTGAATTTCTGAGTTACACTTTGAGTATTGCAAGAATGTACTGCATTTTGCATGTGATTACAAAAAAAAAAATGTTTGAGAGGAAACTATTTAAACTGACTCACGTCACTAAAAATCTAGGCCCCTTAAATACCAACTGCATACACACAACGAAATGCTGCTGCTGTGTGTCAGCTCTGACAAGTAATAATTACAAGGCAAGGGATCACAACCGCATTAGAGGAAGTACATCGAGGCTGCATGTACCAGTTGTAACCTGCTACGTAATTTTACTGCTAGGCAGCTGGGTGATGACAACTAACATATCTTCATTATTCCACGCACAGGTAGGAAAGTATTACATTACCAACATGGGAGATTTGGTCGCAAGAAGAATAGCCCTCCATACATGACTTTTTCGTTTTTCTACAAGTGTGGTTTGGCAGTTTTCAAGAGGCGATTGTTTGACAAGACACGTTAGGACATGCAAGTAAAATGCACCTCTTTCTGCCGACACAACTAGTTGCTATCATTATAGTACTTTGTAACCTGATTTGGCTTCTATGTAATTTTTTCATGCCATGTACGTACATATTTCCTAATGACAGTCATTTTTAAATATTAACCTAATATGATATACTTGAAATATTTTTTCGAATATCATCAAACCTGGTACACATAAACTAATTAGTGAGGTGACTTAACTTTAATTTTGTACATAGCGTTTTCACATTTTTAAAATTGAAGCCTTTTTGCACACACGGTATACCTGAAGAAGCATTTTCATAATTCATCAATCTCCGTACATACTTGGAACTAAGGTAAAAAGAATTTGCTGTATTTTGTCAAACCATGTTCATATTTACACAGTGACGACCATTTGAAAATGTCTTGATCACATGAAATATCTAAAATAACCACTAATCAGAATTCTATCTATCTCGGTACACATGCAGTTTCTAGTCCGGCAACTTCAGTTTTACGTATTTTGTTCATATTTGAAGTATTAAGTAACGGTGACCCATTGATCATAATTATCACATGAAATATCTGAGGACTATTTGCAAAGTAACGGTTAATTTGTAACCAGGCTGAGGAAAGTATGGTGTTTAGTTATGCTGGTTACTCCTAGTTTTACATTTTTCTCATTCTAATATGCGTGTAAAAAAATTAATCAATAAACACACACACATATATAAATATAACGTATACGTCCCCGTACTAGTCACCCGAATTCGATTGCGATGAAACTTTATTGAGTGGTTGTTCGTCGGGCCGCGTAGGTTTCTGCCAAAAAATGTAATATATAAAGGGGTTAGGGCAAAGTGTGGCAGGGGAAAAAATTATTTTATTTATTTTTTTTTTCAAGAAAAGTAATTTTTGTAAAGGTATTTAAAATATAAATACGTATTTATTTTTACGAATTACTTAAGATATTGTTGAGTACTTAGACTTAAATTTTGCTCGACTCAAAAAGACTATGCTTTATAATAGGTATAAAAATGCGTACTGTTATATTCTCGCATTACATTAATTGAAAACCAAGTGAACCAAGTCGCGGGCAAAAGCTAGTACTACAAAATAACTCATATATATATATATATATATATATATATATATATATATATATATATATATATATATAATTATAATAAAGTGAAGAAGATATAGTAAGTAGTTTTATCTGCGCCTCGCCTGAAAGGGGACACCCTTAACCTCTACTTGTGGGGAAATAGTTGTCTGAACTATCAGTAGTTTAGGTGCAGCAGCACAGACACACATGTGTTGAAAGGGATGTTACCAGAGGGAAACACTTTTATAAAACACTTCACCAACAACTTACGGAATATTAACACATCAACATTATTTTCGAGCTGTTATCTCAGTGAAGGTGATTCTTGAGACAGTATTAGCTCAGTTTGTGTACTGTTGTATCTTACTCGTCAACTGGCATCTGTGAAAGTGTCGTAGGATCACGGCCGTAGAAGAACAGGTCTGGACACTCGCCTGGATATTTGACCCCCTTGTTGTTTGGCTGTAGTTCACCAAGTTACCGAGAATATTGTGTTTTATTGGCGCTGATGTTAGGGTGGTCGGACTAAACTCCGCCCACTTCCTTTCCGCTGAGATAAACTATTTATCAAAACGTATTTTTTTTTATGAATTTATGAAATACTTTCTTCGCTCACAAATTTAAGAAAAGGCTCCAGCAATCTTTATTTACTTTATAAATTTAACAATGGAAAAAAGTGGACAGAGTTTGAGTCCGACCGCCCGGAAAACAGCGCCAAAAAGTACGACATTCGCGGTAACTTGACGAACTACAGCCAAACAACAAGGGGGTCAAGCAAAATACATTGTTAGATAGGCGAGTGTCCAGACCTGTTCTTCTACGACCGTGGTGTAGGATTGACTGCTGGCATGTGCAGTATAGGTACACCTACCTGAAGACAACCCAGAAGTTTGAAACATGTCAAGAGTGAGTGATAGTCGCCATCTTGAATTTTTGTATTTTGTGTCATAACTTTACTTCTGACTAGATTCAAGGAACTTTAACTTAACTGCAGAATAGAATAGGTAAAATTTTAGACATCATAAATCTTTATTTCCCGTTACTGTTGTTACAGATCGAATTGCAGTTCAGAAAGTAATAATAATTTTCTAACTGAAATTCGATATGTTCGATATGTAACAACAGTAACGAAAAAAAAAAAAAAAAGAGATTTGTGGTGTTTAAAATTCTATCCATTTTTATTCTACTATGCAGTTAATTTAAAGTTCAAAAATTTACCTAGAAGAAAAGTTATAACAAAAAATTGAAAAATTCAAGATTTTGACTATTACTTGCTCTTAAGAGCACAAACCTTTCCAACTTTTTGGTTCTCATCATTTAGGTGTATATTTTTTAACGAAAATAATAGCCAACGGCTTTCCTCCACAGCCAAATGGGAAGAAGAAATACTAGAAAACACAATACTGTAAACAATATGAATAATCAAGACACGCAATTTAACTCCAGAAACTTGCAAACAACACAACGAAGCCTACGGCGGTGGCTGCTGAAGAACTCCAGGCGGGTGTAGAAGGTTCCAGCAGTCAACGATATGTTGACATATTCCAGTGGACGTGGGGTTGGACGAGTAAGGAAGGTACGATAGTAAACATATCCTCCTATCTCAGTTCTCACATAATTAAATAAAATAGCCTAGAAATTAGTAATCGTAATATTTTAATTGAATGAACCTCAGGGTTGTTGAAACCAAGTACTAGTACAAGGCATGCAGAGAGAGAGAGAGAGAGAGAGTCTAGGCAGAGTACCTGAGAGCCATGCTGTAGACTAGGTGTTGTGTCCAGGACGACGGACAGCAGTCTTCTGATGCAAGCATGGAGCCATACAATGGAGCTTCTTCCTGTACGTCAGTCTCAAGGACGACCCCTACCTTCCCGACATCCTCCACCCTCACATTACACTGTCTACCTCCGCCGTCATCTCAACTCTGGTACACACTCTTCATTTCAACCACACGTGCCTTCCACCACAGGCCCTCACACGGGATGGCCTCCTCATAAATGTTTCAACTAGATAGAATAGTCTCATAGGGTCCAGACCTCACTTATCTTATGAAAACTGCTTAAATAACATCATTTTGCATTTTAAAATTAATTCACGTTTTTCCTGGGGCGAGCCCCCTGATTATGCACTTTATTTCTGTTACTTTATAACGTTCCGATATTCGGGGTTACCTAACATTTTCATTGGGGTATTAGAAAGTCGTGGTTACTGTAGCTCAGTGTCACGTACAACGTAACTTAATAACAAAACCTATAAAACCACACTTTAAACTTTATAAAATTGATTCTTGAGGTTACTGCCTTATCAGAAAATGTTTCTGTGTGCAACCCTGCAGCAGCACTCTTAAAGTCCGTCACATGCTATCCTTAATTCTCGACTCAATGCGTTACTTAATTCTGTTTGTAAACTTCGATCGAGATTTAATAACATAATTATGTATGAAAGCAGAGAATTATTATTAAGATGTTGGTTGTTACCATTCCATTATGGAACTATTTCACATACAAAATACACGTCTAATTGCCAAATAAGTAACACTATCGTATATTGTTTGGGTTTCGAAAAATTTGACGGGAGTGTGTTCAGTATGAAACAAGAATTTTGTTTCTCTTGGAACCATATTGGCAACACTACTTGCGTACTTCGCAATCGCGGTGTGCATTGCACATGCAGTGAACATAAACTACGATGGAAAATATGACGGGTTAAATTTGTCAAATTTTGAATATAATTTTAGCTGAAATGAGTGTGGTACCTGTCCACACTATCACAGTGTTACTTGTACTGAATTACGTACGGAATTATATACTGAATTATGGACAGCGTGTGCCTGACTGTAGACTGGTACAAGCACCGATCACTGAGAACAATATTCAGGTTTGTGCCTCGCTGCTATTGACTGACTGATAGGCAAACTTCCGTCAACACTTTGCGTGTACAGACTGTAGAGATGTAGTACTATTGAACTGTGTTAACGTACACTTACAACCTACACCTTTCTCAATAATCCACCCTCCTATTGGCAGTGGCATTCACATAGCAACACACCATAACCACATGAGATACATACAGTTCACTGTCACATATGTATCAACAAATGCACTGCCACAATAAAGCTATTTCACTCAAACTTCTGTAAACTAATGCAAGTATCGCATGTTTAACGGGAAAGTATTGTTCGTGTCAAATCACATATTTTTAACGCTCTATAAATAGACTATTCGAGTAAGACAGTTATTATTTTTGTCGATTTTTTTTTCTAAAATTGCGTAGTTCCTGAACTTTTTTCTTGGCAAAATATTAAATGTTAAAGTTCTAGTGACTTTGAAATAAGTGATGCTCGAATGTGCTTTAAAACAGCATTGCTCGGTTTGTAAGCTTTGTATTTCAAGACTGCCACCAATGAGATGAGGAAAGACCTGTGTAAGTAGTTTTGTTGAGTGTTTGGTTTAACTATACTGTACTAGTCTGGTGACATCTAGAACACCCACATCCCTCAGCATATTAGTACGTTTATGCTTGTTCATGCAGAACATACTAGGAAACTCATGGTCGCTATACTTTAGGACCACTAGTAGCACTTAAACAGACAATTGCATTCTTAAGGCTCCCGCCTGGTGAAGGGTGTGTTTGTGTGTGTGAGGAGAAAATCGATGAGGTGCTACGAGCGACTCTGGCCGGCACATGTATTGTAATATCGCCTCTACTGCCACAGTTGTAAACACGCGCAGTGTTCCCGTCGTAACGTATGATTGTGGGACTTCAAGCGGTGCCCTATCATTTTATTGAACGTATCAGTGAGCAAAGTACAATCTATTTATAAGATGCCGCACACTGAGGCGCGGCGGAGTACCCACCCTCCCTCGTTCCACTCACGACTATTCTACCCGGCATACGGTGCCCAATTTTTGAAACTGTCGAAAAGATTTCGCTAGAGGAATGATGTCATTCCGGCATCGAAAAAAAAAACATTATTTTTTAATACTCGATAGTGGAAATATTACTGGAATCTTGACCGGAAGTATTGAAATAAATACGCCTGCCGAGTAGGTGGCGGAATGTCAATTCCGATAGAGGTATTGGTCTTGTTTTGTGGTTCGTGGTTGTTGAAACAAGGAAATGGATGCTTCGTTGTTATTTCATATTTAATCATTTATTCAAGGGCTAGTCTACAGTAATTTGTTGCGTCGAAAACGGTATGCATTGTTGGAAAATTTGTAAAAGGAAAGATAAACTAATTATATATTAAGCGTTATTTTTAGAAAGGTTTCATATGGTAAAATCAACACGTGGAAGGTACTATAAAATATAAATGCATTGTAACTCCACAATATCAGGGGACACCTAAGTATATCATAAGGGGTCCTTTTTTGTCATGAAGTACGTAACTATTAGATTTAGTCCACCTAAAATATACCGCTCTTGTGCACCATCCCTCAATCACAACAAATTTCCAGGGCTAAATTATTAGTAATATTATCATTTGATTTAATTTACATTTATAACAATATGTGGGGAAATGCAGTCCGTATATGTTACCACGTCTGTATGAATGTTTCATGTTAGCATACCAGAATACATTGTTCGTACACCTGTAATTTACCTATTCTGATTCTGTAGTACTTAATTGTCGTAACTGATAAGTACAGACATGAAATTGAAGTCAAGTAGGTTCTACGGCACTGTAGGCAAGAGTCTTGAATGCCGATGAGCATAAATGGTACTAGCGTAGAGTATCTTCGAAATGAAGGGGTGGGGTAAATGGGAGAACCCCGATAAAACCCGCCCATCGGCAACATCGTAAGGCATGATTTACCTGGCCGGGGCACAGACTAAATTGTAATACAGATGCGAAATGACGTGGCGGCTCGTTTGATATTGGCGAACTTCGTCGCTCATTGGTTTCCCGAGACCATTGATGCCAGCCCTGCGTCTGTTTGGCTCCTGCATGTTACGGCAGGTTTCCTATTGGCCTGGCTGCCGGTAATCAGAGCAGCTGCCTCACGTTGATTGGCAGTAGGCGTCTCCGCCATGTTGCTGGCCAGGGAAGCCATTTTTCTGGCGTGTGTGACTGAGTTCGCTGGCCTACCGGCTATTTCACGTCTGTATTCCTAAATGTTCTGTGGCCGGGGATTGAACCCGGATCGCCTTGATGCAAGGCGAGCGATCTAGTCGCTGAGCCACCGCGGCCCACTGATAACATTGATCGCGAAATATTTTTTCCCATATATTTACAAATATATCATCCTCAAAATTGTATTACACACCTCTTAGTGCCAAATTCTGTATGTTCGCAAGGAAGCATTCGGGAATCTGAATCCCACTGGGCAGTTACAGTGATTGACTCGATTGGCGAGGGTTTCTGCCAGCCATTTTCTCTTTGCGGTGTTAATAAAACCAAGGCTTGTTTCCTGTAATTAGCCAATAAAATAAATAACTAAAAAATTGCTACAGTAGGTATCTATATATCTGAAAGGTAAGGTAAGAGGTTTTTACGGCCCTAGGTCTTCAGATCCGATGAGGGTGAAATGAGGGGAAGGAGAACAACACATCATCCATGCCCCGTCCAGATTCGAACCTGTGTCCTCTCGCACCGTAGACCGGCGCCTTACTGACTACGCTATGGAGCCTGGCAATATCACAACAATAATACGCACGAAGACAACATTATTATTGTTATACTGACAAATTAGTAAGCATCAATCTCATACATTTCTTTATCCTGTGTCCTCCATTTTACTAGGGCACAAAGTACTGTGTTTTTTTTTTTTTCCTTTTTACCATCAAAGACAACCTTTACTTTCTTTCTCATTTTCCTGTCACGGCTTTACACTCCACTGGTTGGCTACTTGAAGAGGTGCCTGGATCAGCGCTGTTTGTGACGATATCCCCAGAAGCCTGGGTTCTAACACTGTATCATCAGCACTTGGAACGGTAAGAAAAGAAAGGTAAAATTAATATAAAACTAAATACAGCTATTCTTACATTTATTTCATCGGTAATTCAACCTAGCATCAGATCTGAATATGTGCCACTATTGATAGACATCTTTTACCTCAAACACATATGTTGTGAATTAAAAAATGTACACGTTACATGCAAGCTGTCGAAGAATAAGTATGAATTTGTTGAGATAAGTATGTAACGAGGGCGTCTATTGATCACTTTATCGTGAACAGCATCTTATATATACAAAAGACTGCACAACATGAGTAGAAGAAACGTTAGTATATTACTTACATTCCGAAAGCGTCTTCCTCATATCAGGTTTTCTTCTTTTGTAGGACAGCCGTACTAAATTTTTTCCTTTCACAGAGAATATGTGTGTATTTTCCATTCCGACGCATAATATACCAAATACGACATTAATTTTATTACTAACTGTAAACGCACAAATCATATATCTCTGTTATGAATAAAGGAGGAACATTCAATTACTTGTTCAGCTATCTAGAAACGACGATACGAATGGCAAGGACATCCATATCTTGTATGTGGATTCTGCCTCTTGTTGTGCTGCCGCCTATGCATTTACAGGTGGGTGGCACCAATAGCTGTACATACAGTAAATAAAATATAAACAAGATGTTGAATTACAGCATCATTCTCATAGGCGTGTTGAACCTGCATGCGGTTGCTAGCTCAGGCTGAAGTTCCTACGTTTAGGATATGTGTGGGGGAGGGGGTTGGGGGGGGAGATGGTGTGTGTTATCCTGTTTCAACTGCTGCGGCCTTGAAAATATAGTGAAGGCTTTTATACCGCCTTCTCCGCCTTTCTCACAAACCCAGTCGTCGCATGACTTATCACATACAGAGGCTAGCAGACATACACGTGTGCAACTTGACCAGCGTTATTCTTAACTTCTCTTTCCAATCCTATCAATTTTTACTTTACATGTAATTTAGTGATAAATCGTACTATCGTCCTATCAGTCAAGTTTTATTGTTATTTTGCACAAATTTTGACATTTTTTTACTTCTTTTCATTGGCAAACAAAATATCCATTTACATAATCCGTATTTTGCGTCGTATGATCGAAATATTATACACATATTAATTTTTCCGATTAATCACTTCAGAAACTCGTAAGAGTACCATTGTATCTGGATGCTTTCAGAAAATGTTGAAACACTTAATGCGATTTATATTCCCGTGTATAGTGAACCAACATCTACCGCAAGCACGCACGTGACAGATCTAACACGCCAATAGATATTGCGGAGAGTTCAAACATAATGTGAGTTAAGTAAGTAATGCGCGCATTACAGTGTAAAAGAACATATCAGCATATCAGACACCGAACAGGCATACAGGCTGCAAACATAGCGAAGTGGCTATAGAACTTCTTACCGCCCGAACAAGACGTACTGGCGTGCAAATCTGTACTCGTCTGTCAGTATTACCACAACAAAATTTTCCGCAAAATTTTATGTCTATAATACAATTGAAGTACCGAGAAACTAGTCTTGCTTTGTAATTTTATTCCGTTGTTCCACAGCAATCGTTAACTATCATGTATTTTTATTTCATTTGTACTTTACGGCCAGTCGATAGCCCAAGTAATTAGACATGGTTACACATATATTTTGTTTACAAACTAACTAACCTAATAACTCATATGCCTACCCAGGACTCAAAACCACACCATTTCACGCCGAAAACCGGCGTGCCAACCGACTGCGCTCAGTTGCTCAGCCATCAGATGTAATTCGCATGAATATTATAAGAGCCTTGAACACTTGGATAACGTCTAAACTCACCAGGCATCCTAACACAAAACTGACCACACTAGCAGACACTGATGATAAAGAAGCCGGCGCGGAACGGCTGATAGATAGAGCTCTGGCGGGCTCATCCGCGGCCGGCCTTGGTCGCGCTTGACCCAGAATAATGAATATCTTATTTGTCTGTTTCCGTCAAAAGTATTTGACTTATTCAAATTCTGTAAACAGGGTTGAATTCGTCTAAGTAATGGCCATGTTCCTCTAAGGCAACACTAAAAATAAATAGGTTTTTGAAATTAGATCTTCAAAAATTACTGTATTGGATAATTTAAACGACATGCAACCTAATTACCTACATTAGTATGGTATTACGATGTACAATGCCGTTTGCCGAATTAAAATCCGTCCAAGGGTTGTGAAGTTATTTATGTAGAACTTTTTGGTCCCGTAAGTGCTGCCATCACTCGGCAGAGATTCACTCTATACATAGGGGACATTTAGCTTTAAGGCCTTGCTCGCTAATTTCTGCTTTTTAACGATATTACATTTTAACGCCTAAACGAAAGTCTACATAAATAATCTGTCCGGCAGTTTTGTTTACAACAATCATCTTCATGTTGGCTGATATTTCAAGGCACTAATTATAGTGGTTTCAGCTAAATATGCAATGAACGAAATTCTGGTTAATTGACTTTTAGTCGAAGCCGTACACAATTTCTTGCTTTGAAAAAATAAAAAGCTATTGCTGCAAACCATTTGAAACAAATGTACCAGACGGATTTTATTTCTGCTTATATATATATATATATATATATATGTGTGTGTGTGTGTGTGTGTGTGTGTGTGTGTGTGTGTGTGTTAAATGGGACATCTGGGGAGAAAATGGAACTACAGAATGAGGAAACATCTGAGATGGTAGACTGGAGTGACTGAGCATTAGAAAAATCGGAATCATAGTTACCACGCGCGAAATTAGCATAGAAACATCAAATCCAAGATGGTAGATTAGAAAAATGAAAATAATAATTAAAAAACTAATCCAATAGAAATGACCAAGGTTGACACCGCTTGAGAAAATCGGAAATTACATTGTAGTTAACATGAAATTATACAATACGAAAATAATTAAAATCACATAAGGTAAAAATTGAATGATAGATTATGAGAAAATAAAAAATATAAAATATGTAATTAAAGAGACGCCATACAAGACGGTAACCGGAAACAAGATGGAGACCGATTCCGACCTTGAATCTTGTTACAGAATGCTCCAAACTATATAACTGTCAAACATGCCAATAATCAAAAAAATATTGATCGGTCGCAATACTATTAAAAGGATAAAAGAAAAAAGTAATTTTTAAATGACAGAACCTAGACTTAACTGTAGCTATCAATTTAATTCCTCTCTGCCCCTCACTCTCCATCTTAAAATTAGTACACCGTCTTGAAATGCAGAAATACACTCCTTACACAACAAACTCGTTAATATAGTTTTATTCACAAACTACCAATATTAAAATTATGATAATGACAATCTGGTTAGCGATAAATAAACATTACTTTCATTTATCCTAACTTAACTCCTTCCTATGCAGTTGGTGCAGCGGTGATCGAATGGTCAGGCCATTCGCCTCCCACCAAGGCGATCCGGGTTCGGTCCCCGGATTTTCGCATGTGGGAATCGTGCAGGACGATGCCGTTGGTCAGCGGGTTTCCTCGGGTATCTCCCGTTTCCTCCATCCCTTTACTCTGGCGCTGCTTCAAACTCACCTCATGTCACCCCTCAGCAGCGCTTAAGGGGGAGTGTTAGATAATTTTCTTGTATTTTCAGTTTTCTAGCCATAACATTTATTCAAATTGTATTATAGAATTTTTATATTTGACAAAGAATATGATAAATTCTTGATAGATTGCCAGACATAAATATTAACGGAATCTTTCATTAATTTGTCATGCCGAATCATTACAGGGATATTATAGGTTAACTTTCAATAATGATTACAAGTCCAATATAAGATGAACATATAACATTATTATGATCTCCAAAATTCATCACAAATATCTTCTATGCCTTAACATTGTCAGTTTTACCAAAAATAATTTAAAACAGAAGTTGTTGTAGAAAAACGAAATATAAAATTTAGCACATATCTCCCCCACCCCCTCCTAAAAACCTCGATGCTAGCGCTTAACAAAACTCACTCACTCACTCTCTCACTCCCTGTGCAGTTATTAGAAAAACTGTCCTTCGAAATGAAGGACGGAAAAAATATTCTTAAATTATAACGTCTTTTCTTCTTCACGACACTTCCGCATTTAATTACTAGCTTATTTACTTTGGAAGTACTACCCTTCCGGTGCAGTTTACTACCTACATCTTGGTCCCAATACCATCTATGCCAGGGTCTGGAGAGATATTGTTATAAACACACAAAGTCATCTGTCATACATTGTAGAGCCCAAATAATTGTAATATAATCACCACAATTATGTAGGATGCTCATCAAGACAATGTCTGCCTTACCCACACACGAACATAAATGTCCCAACAAATGTTTTGCCAATTGAATCATTACTCTACTCCTGCATATGGAGCTCCTGCAAGGTTCTTTCTTCGTGGAGTTAACCTCACCACCTAATTTGAGATAAAAAAATTAATACCTAAAATACCTTATATATAAAAAGTTTATGTCTACCAGTTGCGAGATTGTCAAAGAACATTCTCAGAAAGCAAAAGTTATTTAGTTAGTTGGCTTTGCGCCTGATCGCTTTTCACGCAGCAACCCGCATTGCAGGTATGCTTTACATATTCACGATGGTCCAGGAGTTGGTCGAACATTATTTTACCTATCAGCCACGCAGTAAGTACACCCCTGAGAGACGAGTCAATTCTAAACTAATCCAACGATTTTTCTAACTACCTTAAATACTAAGGTTGGTAAGATAAGTGGGCTTTGCGTGTAATTAAGTTCCTGGACGCAAACGAGTGGTAGGAAGAGAGGGGTAACTCCGGGCAGTAAACTATGTATTTTAAATATTCCAGAAGTAAAATAAAGACTATTGATAGATTAAATATATGTGGCATAGAAGTGAGAGTGCCCGGAGCGACACGTGTCGACCGCCTCTATGGTGTGATTCCTAAGACGCGGCTGAAAACAGTAAATACTATACCACGACTGCAGTACTCGGTCGTATTCCAGCCAGCCATGAATGCTAGTGACATTCTTCGGGAGTTCATGCTTGACGGAGGAGAAGATGATGGAGTTATGTAATTGTTACCGAAGACCAGTTACAAGAATTATGACGTACATGTCATCAGACACTTAATGGAAGACGACAGAACATTTCAAGAGTTTTCCAGGTTAAATGTGAATAAGTTAAATTATACGTTTGATCTAGTAGATTATGTTAAGTGTCAGTCGTGCAACAAATTAAGACAGAAGGTAAAACGTTATCCAAATGGAAGGATTGAAATTCTAAAGGCTAGGCTTATAGCTATGGGTTTTGCTAAAATCTCTGACTTTTTTGATAGTGTTGTAAAATGTAGGTCCCTCAGAATCCTCATGGCCATAGGAGTAAAGAATGGGTGGAAACAAGAATCTCTAGATGCACAGTCTGCTTATAAAATACTCATTTACACGAGGGAATTCACATTGAGAAATTGTAGTATATTGAAGAGCATAGCACTGGCATAATATTTTGCAAGCTTAATAATAAGAGTTTGTATGAATTAAATCAGGCAGTAAGAGAATCGTATGATCACATCACCAATTTGTTCTGCAAATCACGTAGGTTTGAAATAATGTATCAGTGACCCTGTATTTATGTTGATGGATGCAAGGAACTCATAGCCCTGTATGTTGATATATGTGTATAGGGTTCAAGGTGTGATAGTTTGACTGAAGAGTAAACTGCCAGAACTGTTAAATATAAAGTTGCTAAGTGATGACTCGCCGTTTCTGTATGCCAGGCTATGATACCGCCACAATGGATCAAAGTCATTATATAAATAAAGTGTTAGACCAGTTTAGTAATGGATAATGCAAAGATTATCTGCACAACTAGATATCAGTAAACCAGACATGGTTCCAGGGGAATATATGAAGTTTGATGAGAATATCTATGGGTGAGTTAATGGTTCCTTGTTGCACATTTCAGGAGTTACAAGGCCAAATATTGCATTTTCTGTAACTAAACTCAGTCGTATATGCAATTAGTCCAGGGTGCGCTATATCGGCATAATGTGCTGCATTTATTTAAATATTAAAAGGAAACTATCAATACGAAATTGTGTTATTGTAAAACTGGAAATCAGGTAGAAGTATTTTGTGATGCTGACTTTGCAAACGATAGGGTTGATCGAAAGTCTTGCATTGGATATGTCACTATCTTAGCAGGAGCATCAGTGCCATGACAGTCGAAGAAACAAGAGTGTTGTTGGCTACACTGGTCGCATCAGCCGTCCCGCTACACGTAGCATGGAGCACACGACGGGCTTCGGTAAAGATGAGTTCACAATTGATAACATAACTGTACACATAAAACATAGGGTGTCCGCACAAGAACTAACCCAAATGTACTAATCGATTCACAACTGGAAAAAAGGGGTTGTGTGCGTAGGGATGCTGACATGGAAATGGTAAATGTTGATTCGCAATTAAATAACATAAGCACAGATCATAGTGGAAACTGTGCACGATTATACGCCTGTGCAAAATTAATTCATATATCGGAGTCTTACTGTACTGTTAAACCAATTGAACTTTTTCCACGAATATGAAACATTCTTTTCTTTACAAAAGACAACAGAAGGCAATTGAAACGTATTTGAAATGGAATCGTATTTGGAGATAATAGGAAATATATCAACAAAATCCCAGAAAACTGCACAACGTAAAATATTATTTGCAATATAGAAACATAATTTCTAACATTAACATTTCTCATTCTAGCTTTATTTTATTCTTATGTATTTTTAGAGGTTAGCCAACATCGCGGACTTTCACAGAACCCTTGGCTGTGATTGGTTGCTGTCCTATGCGAACGCACAAGAAATGAAATATTACAATTTCCTATGTCAGCATCCCATTGTGAATTTATTTGCACAGGGCGTCTAGTCGGGTATAATGCTCTGTGCTTATGTTTTTTTAATTGTGATACAACCCTTAGAAGGTACATGTGGGTGGTTCGCGTGTCAATGTACGTGTAAAAAATTAGTTTCCCATACAAATTTAACTCTTACGACACCTGTTACCAAAGAAAGGTTCTTATCAGAAGATGTGACGGAGGAGGAGACTAGAGGTAATCTTAACATAATAATAATAATAATAATAATAATAATAATACATTAAAGTGGGAAAACAATGTATTAAAACAATTGAATTAACTTACATACAATTAAATATTTGAAGGGCATTGGTTTTTTTTTGTATTCTCTATGGCGAAGAATTTCTCGTATAATAATATTGTATAAACTCCATGATTCTTAGTAAGCAAATCAACGACAACTCAGCATTCATCATGATGAACTATTTTACACGACAGTCATTACGAAATTGGTTTTTGTATGTAAGAACTATACCGGACAATGTCCGCGAGTTTACTCAGGAATCGGTTCTCCCTCCCTTGCATTCCATTGCCGTTCCATAGAACCATGATTAATCGGTAGTCAAGACAGTTGTTACGAGCCATACAAATATCTGTACTTCAGTATACAATGAAATGAGGTGAATGGAACATATAAACGCTATTGGCTGGGATTTTATCCACAGACTTCTCGCTGCACAGACTAGCGGACAAGTACTAGCGCCACGGGAGCCAGTCTTAGGGCTGGGAATCGGATAGCATTGGCATTAGTCAGAAAAGAGGTGAAGAAATGTTTTAAAGTCACTGTTAATTATTGCTACTTTTCATCAGCAACATGACTTTACTTCAAGGAAGCAAGACTTCTGGAGCAGCTTGTCTACGTATATTGTTCGGTTGATAGCGTGTGGCTGACTGTATGGCTGTGTTTCTTTCATGTGGGCAGAGGCGTTTGCGTAGTCAGACCACTCGGTTCCCACCAAGGCGATCCGGGTTCAAATCCTGGCGGTGTAGACCCGAATTTTTTCGCAATCTCAATCCTTTCTTATTCCGTCGCTACTCCACTCTCATCTCACCTCATTCTCTTCAAGCTTCGAGCTGAGCGGGCGACAATCTCGGTGGACTGCAGGCTCTACATTCGCCCGGCTCTCTGTCACCAGTATCTACCACACCCGGGAAACTGGAGCCGTTTCTGGATACTTTACTGTTTTCCGCACAATGAAAATTTATTTATTGGTCTCAAAATGTCAATTTAAATTGTGAATATTTGATAAATGTTTTAAGAAAATATATTAATAAATATTTTAACACAATTAAATTATGTCATTCAATATTAATGCAAAATTTAGTCGCAGTTAATATTTTGAAATACACTAAAGACATGAAAATGGTTAGTCAGTTACCTAGATATTTAATTTAGCATACTTCTCCAACTCAGTAAGTTCTGGCCTTAATTCACAAGTATTTAGATCCATGAATTGATCATGTAAATGTTATCGAGTTCGCAACCTAAATGATGTACGCAAAGAATCGTTAGTTTTGAGTTACATGATTTTTAAAAGCCAGAACGACACACTTATTTGAAATCTGTAAATGAATAAGTCGTTTGTTACCTGCCGAAATGTTTTCTGAAAGAGAACAAATAACGCTAATAAACATAATCACACAAAAATCAATTACAAATAAAAATGTTACGCGTAGTGCAAGTCTTACTTACTTTAAGCAAAATACAATTTTCCGTAATAAAGTAGCAACCCAACAGTTGAACAAAACACACCAGATATAACATAATACATGCAACCACTTAACCTGGGGCGTCATTTCAGGTTTTTGTTGGGGGGAGGGGAGGGAAAGGAAGGATTTTTTGGCGACAGTGACCTTGTTGCATCTTTTTTATTAATTAAGCATGTTTGGTTTTATGTGCTTATGTTAGTATTATTTAAATAACAAAATACACAAAAAATGTATACACATTTCCTTCTAAATCCGGGCAGGGGGGGGGGCATTTGCGCCCCCTGCCCCCCTAAATGACAACACCACACTTAGCACCAATAATTGCCATTGGAACCTCAACTTCCTGCGTAGTAGGCCGAAGACGAAGCGTATGGTACGGCGTGGTGCTTCACTGCTACCAAAACAGAAAAAAATACAAAGTTCCAGTCACAAAGCAGTAAGTGAAGCCACATGAAAGTCTTCATTTTTACATGGCTTCAGATGCTTTGAAAGGAAATATGCGGCGTTAGTACGAAGCAAGTAAGACATATGAGGTGTCCACGCGCGAGTGTCATACACACAAATGTTCGGAACAAGATAGGACACTTGAAACTAGTTGTTTATTATGCATTTTACACATACACCACAACATATACCGTATTGTTATAATAAATAATGTTTGAATTTTGGAATGCGTAACTGAAAAAAAAAAAAAAATTGGTTGTCTGTAAAGTCGGTTTACTGACGATAGTTGAACGTGACAACGTCTGCACTTGATACTCGATCAAAACATGTAAATGTACTATAGTATAGCAGCTGTCCACGCAGACGCATCGCTCACTCAAGTAGGAGAGAGACGGATGTCGAACGCTGCCGAACGCAAAGGCCGATTGTACTTCTT
>PNEQ01041468.1:0-19384 GCA_003012365.1 Medauroidea extradentata
GAAAAATAAAATGTACTGAAACATCCAGAATAAAATAAAATTACTGTATAACACCAAATTACTGTTAGTATAATGTAAGCAAGTTATAATCAATGAAATAAAAAAAAGTCAGGAAAATGAACCTAAACTTATGAGAAAATAGACAAAACATTTTAATATTTAATTTATATAAGTCGTGACGTATATAATACGGCACACATTGCTACGTTTTAGTGGTAGGTTTGGGTTTATGTCGGGTTTTAATCAATCTCCGGAGTGATATATTACTAGAATTCATTTTATTGTGTAAAATCTGCACAAGAATAATACATTTGGCTTTGAAGCAAACCGTATGAAGGTTGCATGGACCCAAAAAGTGAACCTACCAAGTGAAAAGTTTGAATACGTCTAAGCAAACCTGCTGGCTCTTGCAGACTGGTGATCGAGCGTTTCGACTGCGCGAGTCTGGATAATAATATTACACGTTAATTTATATGTATACAAAATCAATTTTTCTTCCCAATTATTTGCTACGTTCTTGTGAGCGAGCATGAGAACTGCCGTAGTTGTGCTGCCGTGTAATGAAGCATTTCGTAAAACCCCGCCACCTCTTGAATTATCAGTAGAGACACTTGTTTTTCGCGAAAGGAATTTTGCTACAGTTTGTTTCAGTGCCTTACGTGCACATCTATAGTTCTACTTCGTGGTTATTGTCAACGTGTCTATGTGAAGAGTCGTATCTCATTTGTCTGAGCCAATTACAATAACGTTCCTGCGACACCACACGTCTGTGATTTGCCGGTAGAATCTATAGACTCGGGTGAGTTAAAATATCCAATCACTGGCCACGGAACGGAACTGCAGATGTGTACTTAAGGCACCGAAACAAAGTAGGGCATATTTTTTTTGTCTTTAATCATCGGGCAATCACATCACATACCTTGAACTCTCCTATTGGCTAAGCCATTTCTACAGGCGGGGCGTCCGCATTGGAACAGAAAAAATAGAATAAATTGAACAGATGTCGAGATTTTGTCGCAACTTTTAACTTAAAAGAACGTATTTATTTCATGGCAATCGTGTCATACTATACACAATACATTGAAATAACCACCGCATACATAAACTATGTTTCTGTCGCTAATAGCAGGCTGTTTCTGGTTTCTTTCTTTTTTAATTTTAAGAAAACACGCAGTCCGTCTTGTATTGTAGACACGTTCATACCACACGAACAACTGGATTTAAAGCAATATCTCGAACTAAACGCAAGTTTATGTATGGTTAGAGTAAACAAATATGCTATAACAAGTCAAATGACGTCACAGGGACATTAACATGGCGGCACTCGTTATTACTGAGAGTTACAATATACGCTTTTTTATTTACGTTTTTCTTGAGCTATACGGACGCAAATGAAGAAAGCGTTGAACCGTTTTTAATTACATTAAATGTACGTTTAAATAAAAACATATTTAAAAAATAGGTAATATCCCCATTCTTTACACCTCTAGTTATCGACAACAACCAGGCAACCTCACACCGGCGTCCATTAGTACAGATGTTCTAAAAATGAAGCAGGGAATATTTTGCTATTGTCGTTGATGTGATGTGATGAAAGTGCTGGAGCGGGGATGAGATAGTGACGTGTTGTGTGGTGATTAGACTCGCATGGAGTATGAAGGGCTGCGGTGTTGTTTGCTGCAGGAGCTGTGCATCAACTGTGGCAAGTGCTATCTGGCGTGTAACGACGCCGGATACAACGCCATCATTGCAGACGACGCCAAGCACAAGTTTACAGTGACAGATGCCTGCACTGGCTGCGGGCTTTGCCTCGATGTCTGTCCCATCCTCAACTGTATCAGGTGAGTTACACTGCGCTACACACCAGCAAACAACTGCCACTCGTCGCTACGATACACACAGTTTCTCCAATAACATGTTTACCAGGTTGTTACCGGGTCATACTCTCGCATCTATAACTGTATCCAGTCCAAGATTGCAGCAGAAATAAACACTGTCGCAGGTGAGCTCTCGATCATTGGTTGGCTGGTTAGTTAACATTGTCGTTGCGGCAGGAAATAGGTCCTACGCTAAATTACTGTGTTTTAGTTCAGTATAGGTGATTTAATGGTTCTGTTCCGTTTTTTAATCCTCTGTAATATAATATCACTCTGTGTGCATGAAATACTATGCGTGCATGGAATGCATTAACTACGACTTACGCGACGACGCCAACGTCCGTCGTGATTCCAATTCCTCCACAGCGAGGCGCGATTCCGTTTCTCCACTTGTCGCCAGGCGAACAGGGGCGTCATTTGGGGGTTCTGCCACCCCCCTGGATTTAGAATTTTAAGTGTATAAAAATATTTTTTTTTTTTGTATTTTGTTACTTAAATAATACTAACTTCAGCACATAAAACTGAAGTTTTATTATTAAAGTTTCTAATTTATACATGCTTAATTAATAAAAAAGATGGAACAAGGTCATTGTCGCCAAAAAAAAATCTTGCCCCCCCCCCCCCCCCGCTCCCAAGAAAAACCTGAAATGACGCCATTGCAGTCGATAGCTCGCGAACAGGCGTAGTGACACAAGCTGCAATCTTGAAATGGATAGAGTTATACATCTCTGGTTCATCATTATTTTAGTAACTTGATTTTTTAAGGCCATTCTCTCTTGTTTCTAATATTTTGCAATGATTAGCTTCTAAAGCTTAAACAAGAGCAGAATAAAAATATGTCTGGCAGTTTTGGCTAAAATCGTTTTTGCCGTGGCAGATATTTCTTCTAAACAAGAAGTAATACGGTTTCAACTTAAAAGTCAATTAACCACAATTTCGTGTGCTACATAATCAGCTAAAACCATAGTACTTACTGCCTTGAAACTATCAGCCAACATGGAGAAGACGAATTTAAACAAAACTGCTAAACATATTTTTTATATCTGCTCTCGTTTAGGCGTAAAAAATTATTATTGCTAAAAAGTATAAACTAGAGAGCATTGCCTTAAGGTCTCGATCTTTAGTTTAGCAAACATTTTGTGTAACGCAAATTAATACATATATAAAAAATTCCTTTAGCAGTTTTGACATTTACATATCACCGTTTGTATATGAATTTTTCTGTTGCAATACACCAAACTGATTTTTAGATTTTTGTCCCCGAAATAACACACATTTTGTTGTGAAAATAAGCCAAAACGAAGCGAAGTAATGTTTTGCTCGCAAATGGTACATTATTTAAAAAAACGATCTGGCAAAATTGTGTACAGTATTGTGGTGGTACTTCAGCCCCAACTTTCCACATACAAGATATTTTCAGATTGTCTATTCAAACTACCACGACATCATGTGCGGTACAGAGAGGTCTCTCATCTCAGGGTATTTCATGTGTACGAAGGCGTGCAAGAGCACGGAAATTAAATAAATCAAATTTCACATTTACTTCGGTGCAAAATCACTTGGCATTACAAGCAAACAAAAAAAACCAGCAACACACTCCACCGGTGGGCTACTAACAGAAATATTATAACTTAGGCCATTTGCAAGAGTTACAAATAAAATAGTTCCTTCGTGGCCCGCGTACATCACGCCCAAACGCCTCGGTAAGCTCGTACCAAAATTACCGCGCCACTCAAATAATTACCGCGACTTTCATCAAGCGGAGAACTGATAGAAATAAAAAAAATGTAAGTAATGAACTATGAAGCTAATTCATCTTAGGCGCACGGCCTTCGCCATCACGTAGTTCACCCAGCCACGTGGGCGAACCCCTTATCTCGCGAGCGCAGTCGCGACACGTCTCATCTCACCTCGGGTCAAGCAGAACTGGGGAGAGCCCAGGGCACGCGCGGATGACCAAGGGTGCCATAGCCTCCAACCCAGCGCACATATCCCTTCGGAACTCTTTTAATTACTATGCCGTACACAAGCGGCCCAGAACTCTCAATTTAAAATATACGACTCTTGGCAATATATACTTAATACATAAATTTCTAGACTACGTTAAAAAGGAACATTTTGACATAAAATTATACAATATACCAAAGGCGTCACTGGCGGAGTGATACATTGCGGCCATCGCCGGAAACTTAGCAACGGGCGATTCCCAGAATTCAAGGCCCTTTGTCCAACCTCATGTGCTCCTCGCCTGAGGCCATCCACAAAGATCAAACTTACACAAAACTGAAAATGTGAAATACGCCCTATGTCCTTTAAATTACATCAATAAGTTATTTAGATAAAGTTCATGAAATACATAGCTGAACAAAATGAGACTAGTCTGAACTCTCTACGATAAAACTGACTGATCAATATCAATAAATTACTAATTATGGAAATTAAGCTAACACCAGCCCTATGTAGCCCCCCGCATTAATTATTGATTAGTTACAAATGAATTTGTTTTAAGATTGACAGCTTCTTGCTTCAGGATGGCATTCCATAGTCTCGCAAGACTAAAGTTCATCCACAGATCTTGATGTTAGAAATTATACCTCAATAAATAAGGAAAATACTTAATTAAGATAAAATCTCAGCGAATAAACGATGCACTTACACTCAGAAAGCTGGACAGACTCACCACTTTGACCGGGCAACTTATGAAGTGTGGGGCTTCACTTCACACTGCACACGATATCAAATTAAACCAAAGTGACTGGTTGCTGCCTTAGTGAGTTGGGGGCTCTTATGTGTGGGCCGGCATTGTGGTCGGTGTTAGACTACACTGGGGTCGAGCAAACTACATCAAAATTAAAAAGAAAAAACAGGAAAACATGGCTGGTGAGGACAGGTGACTTTACAGTATGACTGTACACCGTCTCAATTTTTTTCAAAGCATTTGGTCTAAAAATATTTGAGTTATTTACAATTGTTTGAAATAAACGAGAGATCATGGCTATTAACTCTCTGCATCTCGGGGGTTCTACCCGCAATTCCCATATGTACTCTATCGCAGTAACCTTTTTCTAATTAGTACATTTCAATAACTGATATCTCTGCTCATTTACATACTACCAATAACCACGAAGTATAAATGGAGGTGTGCCAATAATCTGGTGCACAAATATTTTCGTGAAATTGTCTGGTCTCTTACGTATCACACTTCATACGAACCTGAGACTTGCTAGTGAACTGTATTGCTTGAAAGGCTAACAGGGGAAGTCACTTCCTTACCACTAGGAGCAACCAAGATTGCTATGCATTGTAAAGATTGATGTTTACGTACCACACCAATGTACAGGGGTGCTAAATAAATCTGTATGGTTAAAATCGTTCCCATATACGACCTGTATCTTTCCTATACTTTTTCTTAGGATTCAGGCATACACATATATATTTTATTCTACTGATGTTAGCTGACTTGTTTTGCTTCAATGCTTACAATTTGCTATATGTAGGGATCCTGGTTTTTCGCGAATAGAATTTTGCCTCACTTTGTTTCAGTGCCTTACGTGCACATCTGCAGTTCTACTTCGTGGTCAGTGATTGGAAATTTTAGCTCTCTCGAGCCTTGGGATTCTACCGGCAAATCACAGCCGTGAGGTGTTGCAGAGACTTAATTGTAATTGGCTCAGACAAATGGTATACGTCTCTTCATATATACACGCTGCCAATAATCATGAAGCAGAATTGCAGATGTGCACGTAAGGCACAAAATCAAAGTGGGACAAAATTCTTTTCGCAATAGACCAGGATCTCTAACTATATGTATGAGCTGAAGTGTATTAGCACCCATCTATGAATTGGTTAATAATTAGGGACCCCAATTTTAGGTGAAAATATTTCTGCAGCAGTTTGTTTCAATGCCTTATGTACACAGCTGCAGCTTTGCTTCATTGTTACTGGCAGCGTGTCTTTGTGTAAAGATGTTTCAGAATATGGCTACTGCTATACCACACGTCTGTAATTTGCAGTAAAGCGTTAAGACACGAAACAGTTAAAATAGTCTATCACTGACCGTGAAGCAGAGCTACAGTTGTGCACATGAGATGAAAACATCTGCTGCAGAAATATTTTTACCTAAAATTGGGGTCCCTACACTCTAAATCTGAATTAGTGAATATTCACTTATTCACGCCGATGGATGGAGTAGTTTCAACATACCGAACCAGTGAGAAACCACTGTGAAATCGGTGACTATTCAGTGATTCCGATAAAGTGTGCCAACATTCCAGAAGTTAACTAGTGAATGTCAACAGATTTTCCAGTAATTTTTCACAGATTTAATAAATGAAAACTGTTCTTTGAAGAGCAACTGGAAAAACCGCTGAATATTCACTGATTCACTTGTGAGATGTTGTCATTCTTGAAGGAGATCAGTAAATATTCACAAATTAAACAGTGACTACTTTCGCTGATTCAAATGGTTGAAACTGCTCTATCTATCAGCATGAATAAGTGAATATTTACTAATTCAGATTTAAAGTGTATTACTAACTTCCAATACATTTTAGGAAGATTTTTACATTGAGTTGTAACTCTTTAGGCATTTAACCTATAGTAAGTAAAGGCGAATAACGTGGTGAATTCAGTGAACAGCGGGCAAGATGTCACCCTCCTTTATATGCTTTACCCATGTTGTCCTTTCATTAGCTGATGCTCTAATTACAAGCCAGTTTTGGCCCAGACCAGTTATTACTGAATTAGATCCTTGTTTCTTGCCGTGTCAGAAACCACAGTCAGAGTGATTATTTGCTGTGAGAATTAGGTAGTGTATATTTCGCCTTATTGCACACTATACTCCAAATGGGTATGTGTTCGATCATACTGTCTCGTTGATCGACGATGAAGAGACACCGAGAAGGGCATGATTCTGTACAAAAATGTAAAGTTATCTGGTAAAGTGACCAAGCTCCAGTAAAGTGGTCAAATACGTACATGACATCGCACAGGTTATCGTGGTCAATGTAACCATAGATTGTCTTCGGGTGAACATAGGACAGTGAAGTCTAGTGTGACACTGAATAATATCGCTAAGTCACTGGTGCTACTGTACTTATGCTTAAGAGGGCGTGGTACGTAATTCAACGCTGAAAGTATTAATCTATAACTGTAGGTTTCTTGATGCCAATTTGCGAAACGTAAACAATAGCAATCCTAGACAATGGTTTTAGCCAACGTTTTAAACAAAATAGTTTCATGTGTTGCGAACCTCTTAGCCACAATCGCCGGAACATCGTGCATTTAAATGCGGCGCAAGAGATCACACGTAAAACGAATTAGTATTCTGGATAAACATTTACTCATAAAGTTGGAAAATACCACTATCTAGGATTGTCATTGAGTATATTATCCATATTGGCTTCGAAAAAAAGTGTAGAAATCAATTGATATTTTCAGCGTTTATTTGTCTACTACGCACTCTTAAACATAATGTTCTGTAATTAGTGCCCGTAACTCGCATGGATGGTAGAGAACGAACGCGGAAAAAACATTATTTGTCAGTGAACAGTTGCCCGAAATGGAAGCCGGCAAAGTTGCAGGAGCTAACATTAGTGCGTATATTTTAGTTACACGCGCTTCGAGGATCCATCTAGTCTACTGGCTGAGAGTGTGAGCTAGTACAGCAAAGTGACAACAAAGGTATTGCGGGATGCAGATATTTAGGCGCGTGTTCGTGTTAGCAATGTAAAACATTATTCGTATTCACATGCACCTATATATCTATATTCTGCAATACTGCACGGTTGCTTATATTTAATTCAACCACAGTAAGAAAAGAAGAAAAATAATAAATACATGTCCAAAAGTATAGTTTTAGTAATAACAATGTTTAGATCATAACGATCAATGCACTAAATCAAACAACTATTGTTTTTAAAAATTTTAACAAACAGAATTTGAATTTGATTAATTTTGAATGAAACAAACACAAAAAAGGAACTGTATATTCTTCGCAAATACAACTCACACACAGAGAGAGACAGATATATATCCACACACTCATGCAGACAGTTTAAATCGGTTATGAATAAAGAGGTAAATATTAGCAAATGTACACTACTGTAATTAAAGTCGCATGCTATTGTTTATTTGAAACTCGTAAAGCCATTCTCAATTAGTGTATTTACAACGTTCACAAACAGTTTTGGTTCATTTATTTTAAATCTAGTAACTGACTTCGTACCCCTCGCATCCTTCAGCAGAAAATTCCAGAGTTTGGTAGATGTACTGTAACTATGAAAGAGGAAACAAAGAATAATGAGCGTTTGGTAAGCACAGGTGTTTTTTTAATAAAATAATATATGTTTAGATTATGGGTAGAGCCTAAGGTTTTTGGTGAAAAGATTTCTGCAACAGTTTTGTCAGTGCCTTCCGTACACATCTGCAGCTCTGCTTGTCGGTTATTGGCAGAATATATTATTGCACAGGTGTAGCTCACTTGTCTGTGCTACTCAAAACAACGTTACTGCAGCAACACTCGTCTGTGGTTTGCGAGTATAGAACACCGACACGCTGAGTGTTACGAACAGCCAATCACTGACCATGAAGCAAAGCTGCAGGTGTATGCATAAGGCATTGAAACAAACTGTTGCAGGATTATTTTCACCAAAATTCGTCGGCTCTAGTTATGGGATGATGAAAAACGATTTAATATATACTGAGGGTTATCTGTTATGTACAGTTTTTTTAAGAAAGTTATTCTTGTGAAAATCGCAATGGTTTTTCAAAGCAAACAATGAAATACGATTTCTCTGTAGGTATTCTTTGCAGCAGCAACCACTGTAAAGCGATAAGCAAATGTCAGCTGCATGAGTGCACAAACAACTGTGCAGTCTAGACTGAAGGGGACCGAACCCAGGACCATACTGTCTTTCTTACCCTGCTACAGATCTGATAAACTGTTTCTCTCTTTCTTTTCAGCATGGTGACACGCACAACGCCCTACGTTATCGACCGAGGAACTGAAAGAGAATAATTGTTATTTCCTGACATGTATTCCCTTGTGTGACAACTCTCCACAACTGTGACACTTCTTATTGGTTATTTCATGTTTTAACTCACGCATAACGCGCGAGAATGCCGCTATCCTTACGCACAAACATATACGCATGTATACATATATGTTACATAGAAATGTGATTCATGTTGTGTCAATTAATGTGAGTGAGTGTCGTACGTTAATCGATGTAAAATAAAAAAAAAAACATGCCATATTTATTTATATTTCAAAATATTTTATCAGTAGCAACTATTTTTAATATCCAAATAGTATTTACACAGGATAACAATTATACATAATAAAACAAAAGTCAAGAATATATGTACAGTTTAATTTTCATTGAAATTGAATGTAAAGAAGGAGACGCGAAAAAAGCTCTTAGAGAGGCTGAAACGGAAACCCCATTAGTACTGCCAATTTGAATCAGGTTGAATGCTATTCAGGAAACACAAATACTGTTTATATAACAATTATGGTTGATAACAAATAAGGAAACCTACTTCGTTCTTACGTCAAATTTTTTCTACCTTCATTTTTATTTTTTTTAAACTTGTATTAAATGTATCCCTTTGTGTGATAATCCTATCCAACGTGTAGATGTAAGTAGGTAGCTGTTCATATATTCACAAATTAATGCAGTAGTAGTACACATATTTGTATGTATACTCATGTTGTGTCAGTAGGTGTTAAGTGGTATATATTGTCAGCCACAAGTTCCTTGCGTGTATGCATGTTTCGCCTCAACAACGTAGTCCTAACTAAGAACGTTGCACTGACATGTTCCCGGTCGTCGCTGTGATGTCAACAGGCGTTTACGGAAACGTGTAGGTCTAACATACTCGGTAGTATTAGTCACGTAATCGGATTTACTCAGTCGTTGGAGGTTTAATGTTTTTTTTTGTGTACGTAGATTTTTAAGAGTAGTATGTTACCAGAGCTAACCTTCAATCATTTCTATTCGAATAAGGGATTGCAAAGTGGAAGTTCTCTGTCACATAACCATTGCTTTTTGCGTAATCGATAGTTTACGATATTCAAATAAATTTAAAACATTAAAAATTTTTATGTTAAGAATGCCTTGTAATTAATAGTTATATATTCTAATTCATATCTGATTTACGTTCTCTGGCAACATGTTTACTTGATAAACATTTCCACACTTCTCGTCCATCAAGAATACTACATTTAGAGTCTTCTTTGTTCAACGTGCACTCAAGCGTCGTACAACATATTTTCTTTGTGTACACACACGGAAGCCTGTGTCTGTTTACATTTTACCTGCGCTTTCCTGTTTTTCGTCTGCTGGCGGCTATCTACCAGCAGGGTAGACCTGAGTAGATCCGGCGATGTAATCCAGTTGAATATTTAGATGTTCCGGATACCGCTAGACTGTATTTGCCCAAGGTTTCCGGCCGGTTTTAGAATAATGCCTACGCCAGCGAGTATATCGAGTAAGGTTTCCGTAAGCGCCTACTGTCTACACAGACGAAAAACGCACGGAACTGGCGTGTGAACTGTAGTATTTTGTGTACAGTTACTGAAACTGGAAATGTTTGTTTGCAAATAGTATATTACATTTTGTTGTCAGTACTACATAAAGATTGTGCAAGAAGGTTATCAATGACCCTCATGTTTTATTAAACATTTATTTGAGATATATTTCTATTTTGTGTATAGAAATAATAACACTTACCCTAACAACGTTTATGCAGATATAAGTATGACCTAAAATTAATTGTTCTAGTGGAATGTGTAAGCCATGTTCAAATTAATGCCCTTCTAGAATAGTAGATTAAAAACATGTATGTATAACTCGTTATTGTATTTAGTCTTTAGGCACACTTAAAACAGATTTGTGTTTTGTCAGTAACAGAATATTAATTGTTATGTCATTTAACAGAATGTACTGTAAAGCTGTGTCTTGAGTGATCTCAACAAGTCCCAGCCTTAATTGAGGCAACAACGAGTTGTTGTAAAGATATGCGTTCACTCCAGAAAATAACTATAGATTGTGTAGACGAATGTTTTCATCCTTTTCTAAAAGTATATTTAATTATGAGTTTCTTATCAATGTCTCTTCTGAGAAACTGGCCAATTGAGGATCAAACTTTGTTAAGAGCTATATTGGATTGAACACAAATTGCTCTACTCCTGAATGTAAAACAGATGTCGATATTTTTTTAAAGTAAAGATTCGAATCTAAGTTAAAATGCTATTAATGGTAAATAAAGAGTAAATCAGAGTAAAATTGAGAGCACCATATATTAATATTAATTACAAAAAATATATTTACGTAACAACCGTTCCTATTTATGAAGGAATGGTATGCTTACCAACGTCATGATTTATCTGCCAAGATTTTTTTAGTAGTTCAAAAGATTTAAAATGCATTTAATCTCAAGTGTAATGTAAAACATAATTTTTAAGCTTTGTCGTTGTTTTGTGTTGTATGTCTTGTCAGCTTACTCACGTTGGCGCGTGCAAGCAATCAAACTAGATTATTCTGTTCTGTCCTCCGAACCGTAGATAATTAAACTGGTAACATGAAGCGCCTTGCCAGTATTTAGAAACTTGAAGTACTTGCGCCCAGACAAGCTATGTGTATTTGAAGCGTACAACGCTCATTGCGTACGTAAAGAATACAAAGTTGTAAGCAAATGACTAGTGCTCAAACTCTGTTATGCAGAGCTGGTAAGCGTGTAATAATTTATGTACTCAAGTCGCTCCGAAATTACATAATCGTAAGTTAACCTGGGTTCTTCACCACACGCTTAATGCGTTTTTGAGAGACACGTCTCACATGTATGAAAGTCTGATTGGATAAACGGGTGTTCATTCCGGCCTTCATATGACCGAACCCATGAATTTCCACTGCCTTTGTTAAGTTATACGTATTCAGGTATAGGTGGTTGGCGGTCAAGTGAGTATTTATCAGAACATTTTGCCTAGAATGAAAACTAAAACATGTTATTTATTGTGATCTAATATGTTATTTTTTGAGTATGGCACAATCTATACACTTTGATTGTTACTTGGCTTGAACAACTGACAGGAAACTGTGAGTTATCTGAAAAAGAGAAAGTAACTAGGGTATAGAAAGCGCTCGCCCTGAACCGCAAACAAAAGTTTGGTTTTTGCCGTAATTATGTCTCGTGCCTAATCCTTTGCTGTCACCTAGGAACCATAAAACTACAAATGTATTCGTTTATGTGACAAATTATAGAAGTGTGTCTGTTCAAATGTGTTGTATAATGTTTTAAATAACGCGTAAAGCGTGCAAGCCACGATTGCGTACAGTAGTTACACACAGGCCTACATCAGTAGTATTGTAAATATTTATGTGTGATACATGTTTTGTTAATTGTTGTCAGTGGGCTATAACAGCCAATGTAAACTATGTAACAAAAGTATTTTTTGTGTCCAAGTGTTTATATGTACAGGATGGGTCTTGAACCATAGCTGTAAACTCTTGTGTAGTGATTTAAGATATAAAGATTTTTCGACGTTGTTCTTTTAATGTTTCATAGCCATTTTTTTTTTTTTTTTTTTTTTGGAAATCATTCACATCGTTTTCAGTTTCGGACCAACATGTTATTGTTTCTTTGTAATGTTGTTATCGTCCCATATAATTTTTTAAAAACGTTTATGTCTGGAAATGTTATTTGTGTATTATTTTTACTGTAATATATGTGTATGCGTAATATCAACTAGCTTTAAACATAATTAAAGTAGAATGTTTGGTTGAATATGTACTGTCGGTGTCAAACGTCTAGAAGGCCGGACTTTCTAATGTTGTCCCCTCCTCCTCCCCGGGCATTGTTTGCCTGCCTCCCGGGTGCCCCCCCCCCCCCCGAGAAACACAACGGTTCTGGAACACATACTGCCCGTTCCACAAACATTGACTGTCGGTGCCATGATGATTTCTGAAGCGCACTTTGCCGTTAGTTACTAAAGTAGTCTCATTCTGTCAACATACATTTGACTACATTCATGAGTGAAACATTTTTGACGAAACTATTTAATTGCGCATTACAGTTGTACACCTACGAAAAGAACACACACTTCAAACTATGCCGCTATGGTTTTAAAAATTCAGCACGTTTAATAGAAACATCATTTTCGGGCCCCTCAAAACGGTGAAAATGGCTTTTCCAGATTGCCTTATCCGGAAAATTAACAAACGGATTTTAAAAGACAACTATAGAAACAAGCGTTAGAATTTGAACTATGCTGTCCACAAACAAAATAATTTTGTCTTCGCTTAAAGTGACATAGGTAAAATGATAATAGTGAAGCACTGCATGCCAGCTGAGTGGCTTGCGCGGAGAGGTGATGATGTATTACATACGTCGATCAACGACACCCTTACCGCTCCTGCCTCACACACACAAACGCAGCCTATCTAGCGAGACCCCTTAATATTCGTATGTTTGTTAAGACATACGTACAATTGTGGTGTTTTATTAAATGCGGATATATTTTCTCTGGTGGCGTCACGGGTTTAATTACATGGTCCCAGTCGGTCTCCGTCATGTGGTTAACTGCAGGACCCCCCCCCCCCCTTCGTGCACAACTGTAAGTTTTACTGAAACTCTCGGCTTAAATTCAAGCACGCGTTCGTGTGGCAACACGACCTCACGTCCGCTTTTTTTCGGTGATCACCTCGTAAGTCGCTAAAATCTACAAAATTTAAGTTTCTACACGAAAATGCACCTCGAAACAAACCAGCCAATAACTGCTCGTCTCGGAGAACAATAGGGTAACTCTGTATAGCGATTACTTCCTATCTAGTTATTTAATTACATTGAAACTTTACTACATTTACAATGACAATATTACACAAATTTGTTTACACAGATTCCATTCTTAAATTTAAAATTAATGCACGGTAGGAGCCGTTTGTAAGCTCCGCCCTCTGGCCGGCAGCTTTTTCTCCCACTATACCTTGGCTGCGACTCTCTCTTGTGTCCTACCATTAAAATATAACTGTCTACTCCACCTGTCGGTGCTATCTTTAATGTCTGCTTTCATTATGCAATTTATATACCTGACAATTATTGTGATAACATTACACCTCACAATTATACATTTCCATCCCGAGCAAAAACAAACTGGAAATACATTTCTACGATAATTTTGAGCCTGTTACAACTCTTTAGATTCCACTGAATATGTTAGAAAAGTTGTGAGTAACATTTTACGCAATATGTGTGGTTTTTAACTATGCGGGCCAAACATTGAACTTAATTTATTCGCAACAATCGCTGCCCAAGTGTATAAATTTACTCGTATTAAAGTGAATTATAACTGTACGAATAATCACGTAATTTTACGATGGTAAATGAGTGTTTATAAAGCGCATAAATAAAATCTAATGACTATAAATTTGCTTTGTGTCAGTGTACTTTTACTCTTACTTTTTAAAGTGTAAATTAAACACCAACCTTCTCACAAATATTCCTTATCAACACATTTTTTAATTTTTATAATATACGTACACATTTTTAAATTCATAATAACAATTGTGTGAATTTATACCTAATACAGCAGTTTTCCATAATTACTCATACTAGAATGCAAAACTACAAAATTCCTGTATGTGTAGTTTACACTTTTGTTTTTAGTGCACGACGTGGTTAATTTTCTTTAACACCTAGATTGTGCTCACACACAAACAGGCTTGATTTAAAGTAAATTCATAACACAGAATGTAATTTACATGGCTCATAACTAAACATTCCTTATTTTAAAAAAACATCTATTTAATTTCACTACAAAACATTTTTTAATCAAATTACAAATACAAACCATGTAACATGATAAGTAACTAACGTTACAGAGGCCAACTGTTGCACTTCAACTACACTTTAAAAAGTAAATATTTGTAAAATTAAAAAGTTTTACAGAGCATGGATCGACAGTGTCCCGTAGGTGAGTGACCAAATATATGTTAGAAAAAATTTCTGTGATATTACGGAAAAGTACTGTCAAAAAATTATCCAGAAATCTTCGTAAAGTAATGGACACTCAGATTTTCTTGAAAATGGAACCCTCCATAAAATTACGTACAATCCATTTTCCGCAAATAATTAAACTTGTTTAATCTACTAGCACTCCATTTTCCAGATATACTACATTTTCTTATGAAATATGTTTTCTAGAGATTCTGACGCAGTACTTAGTAACACAAACATTTTTATCGAATTTGCTGGGATTCGAATCCACGACCTCATAATTTCCAGGCAGAAGATCTAACCATTGTACCACAGTCACAATTTCAGAGCGAGAAAGTTCCATGCAGTGGTAAGATATCAACTTATTCAAAGACAACTTTTGTATTTGAATCCTGATTTTAGAGAACTTCATTACTTACATTATGAGAAAAAGAATTTTATTCTATATAAATAACTTTAAAGGAACATACCCCCCAGCACGAAACACAGAGAACAGGTGCGATTTTTTCAGATGTGATAAAGCGAGGAGAATATAAGATGTGTGTGGCCACTGAGTGGGGTAGACTAGAAGGGTATGTTATAAGTAAAGGTAGGGGGGCAGGAGAGGCTACAGGGGTATGCTTTAAGAGAGGACAGGGTTATATCATAAGGAGAGGGGGTTATGGCAGGGAGAGGGTATGCCATAACGATAGAGATAGGCTAGTACAAACAAGCATAGGATGCAGGAGAGGGGACAGACATCAACTTCCCTAACTTGTACCAAACTGTCCATTCCCCTCACTTACTTTCCCCCTCACTCCTCTACCAACCCCTTATAGGGCGGTGCTTAAGCCCTCAGCCAATCACAGACCTCATGGCACTTGCATGCTATTCGTACCGAAAGACCCCAATAACCAATCCCAGTCAAGGACACCCCCCCCTAATGACCCTGTAGGGCAATAGCATCACCCAGGGGAGAAGGGACTATTGCAATTCAAATGCACCTTACCTTATGCCGGTTTTGCTCCCAGTTGTTCAAAACGCCCACGCGGTCACTACTTTGAACACTTCAGTCACCTACTGGACTGTTCGGCCCTTTGTCCATGCGCGATACGAGTCCTTGTTTGTATTGCTCTTCTCTTCGCGGCAAAGTGTGGACAACCAGAAAGCAGCACGTCTATTACCTTCGCTTGTCTTGTCTTCTTTTCATTTAGCACCATTGTGCATTCACATTAACTCTAGGATTCATAGTGATTATTAATATCACTTTTTTAAAAAGAAACACAGTAAAATGCGCTTTAAAATTGTACAAACATATTTCTTTGAATTTATAGAAAGTTTCGGTCAAATATCCGTAAACTGGCAATACGGACAAAATTCCATAAAAAAAAAAATAACGGAAGTCACTTCCGTAAAACCACAGTACTTTTCTGTAAATATGTTCGTGAATTTCCAGAAATTTTTAGCAGTGAACATGTTAAATCAAATTATTAAAACTATCTTATGCTCCCATTCTTTTTATTTGAGTTCTCTGATATTTGCCAGTATTTTTGTATTTAGCCGTTGAAGTCTTTGAATAGAAGACTTGCTCACTCCTGTATATTTAGCTGCTCTCTCTTCTGCATTACTAAGAAAACAAGCAAACACTTATTTATCGATTCTTCATCACACACTAATAACACTACTTTTGGTAGTATGCAATGAAGTCATGTATAACGATTTTATATATAATTATATATACATATATATGTGTATATATGTATATATATATACATATATATATATATATATATATATATATATATATATATACTATGACTGCTACTTAGTGAGCGTTGCTGATATTAAAAGGAGACAGGAAAACAGACATTGTCTGAAAGGAAAAACGTAACCAGGATTTCATAAGGGCTCAGGTTACCTCGAGCCACCTTTCATTACATTTCTATCCTTGCTGTGCAATACTTTGTTCAATCTTGGTCACGCGCTGCACTCCATTGTCAATAACCCAGCTCCGAAGAAACCATAACTAATGTATATGGAACGGCACGAAGCGTAGGAAGAAGAGGGCTTCAACTCCTCTACCTCCCCTCAACCGCCCCTTTCCCCTTTGGAAGTAACCGACTCCCATCCGTGCTACGAGCCGTCTAGACGTCTGAACCCGACAGTACCCATACTTCTGAACTGATTCCTATCAACACATCCATGGAATTGTACTTTGAATTGCTACAACGACAATTATTTATTGACTTTATTCTGAATGTAGAAAATTGCTATAGAACCGTATACTGTTCGTCATAAAAATAAAACAAAAAATAATTCTCGCATTTTGACAGCACTATTTTGAAACTACCGTCAACGATTATCGCAGGTGTTTGTAGAAATTTTGTCGCTTATTTCTAATGAAGTTCCAAAACAGCACTGAAGTAGCCTAATTATACGGTTTTGAAAGATGTGATGGATAAATTAAAACAAGAAAGTTAAAATATCTTCCGTACAATGTGGTCACATAATATTGGATTAGTACTTATTCAGTCTTATTTCAACAATACTTTTTTTCCCTTACGAAAGGGGAGTTTCAAAATGTAATTCCAGTAAGAGTGAATTTAGAAAAAAACTCAAATATCCAAAAATTTCGTTATAATGGTATGAACGAGGAATTATTGTCTAGAATGAAATGCGAACAAGGGCAAGTAAAGAGAGAAATAATAGGAACCGAAATGAGAGCCCCGTATTTTTTTATAAAAGGTTGAACCAAGTTACATATATATTTAAAAAACATAACGATTTTTCTTTAAAAATTGTTAAAATTTTTGGTAATCGATAGTTTTCCTTCGTCAAAGGACTTTGTCAGTAATTCTTAAAATTTTACAGAATTTAAACCCATGCGAGGTGTGAAAAGAGTATATGCTGGATCCGTACTGACTTTGTATGTTTTATTGTTTACAAGAGAACAAAATTTCGCGGATTCTCTTAGGTTAAAGTGTGAATTCGATCATGCTTACGTTTGCGTCACTTCTGCATTTGGCTTATTAAACACAGCCTAAACTTCTTCAAGCACATGCTCAGAAAAAACTGTTTTCTGGTGGACACAAAATCTTTTGTCAATGTGGACTTCATCAAAATGTTTTGCAGTGGTTACAAATTTATTTTTTAGCCACTATGAAACTTTATTGGCTGCAGCAAAAATTTTTGTGGTCACCACAAAACAAATTTGGTAAGGTTCATAATGACAAAATATTTTGTGGTAACCAAATAGTTTTTTTTTTTCAAGAAATAAGTAATTACAAGCCCAATAATGTTGTATTGCTGTTGTATTGCAAGAATACATTAGACATTCGATTAGAGTGAGTGTGTACAGTTGTATTAAAATTCTAGCTGTCAGGCCAGTATAACGGCGAATTTTTTCGGTCTCTATAGCCCTTATAGTAACGTTCATGTCCGTTTTTAATCTTCGGTCCATCTTACTGCATGCTTGCTGCATGCTTCTCAATTGTGCAACAGGCCACCATAATCCACTTTCAGCAAGGGTATTCATGTGTAGTTTGGTGAATTCACCCACGCCGCGAAGTTGCCTGCAATTGACGCGTGTTTATTCACTCCCAACTTCAACTAATTTGAACGGATAATAGTACACTTACTATATTTGTGTTTTAGTTTACGTGTTAAATGCAATATCAGTCGACAATGTTTCTCCTAGAAAAGCCTGATATGTTTATTCTACAATATGTACTATATACTTCGTCTTTCATTGGGAGAGACATTGCTTCATGTAAATTGTAATAGGTGTCATAATTGTCAAAATTTTCTGAACTTATTCGGAACAAAGTATATTTAGTGTGTGAAGCTGGTGAATACTTACCTGAGTAATCACAAGTTTCATGTCTAACTTATCCTTTAAGTTGTGCGCGAAATATTCCGGTCTGCAATATGTACGATGCAGATGTATTGTGAGTTGCGCGCATTTCGTGTCCTGTAGCTAGCAAATAACCTGTATAAACTGTTGTGCAATCTATCACGTATGTGAATGAGCACTATACATTTCCTGTATGACAATGTGATACGAAGTTGTTATCTTCCTATTGTTGCTGTGTCCTTAGAAAGAATTAAATATGTGTGCAGAGAATATACATTTTGATGTTTTCATGTATTACTAGAAACAGGAATATTTAGAGTGTTCCCTTACTTATAGGTAGACGGACCCCTATCTTCCACAGAAAGAATTTTGCCCCACTTTGTTTCGATGCCTTACGTGTACATCTTCACTCCTGCTTCAAAGTCAGTGATTGGATATTTTAACTGTCGCGAGCCTTGGGATTCTACCTGCAAATCACAGACGAGTGATGTTGTAGGAACGTTATTGTAATTCGTTCAGTCAAATAAGATACGGCTTGTCACATAGACACCCTGCCAATAACCACGAAGCAGAACTGCAGATGTGCACGTAAGGCACCGAAACAAAGCGTGCAAAATTATTTTCGCGAAAAACAGGGGTCGCTACTTACAGGCTAGCCTCCAAGAATATATGTGCACTC
>PNEQ01041468.1:19484-44963 GCA_003012365.1 Medauroidea extradentata
CGTGCACACCTGCAGCTCAACTTCATGATTATTGGCAGAGTGTTTTTGTGCAGAGTTAATATTCATTTGACTGTGCCAATCAGTTCATGGATAACTGTGACACATCACGTCTGTGATTTGCGGGTTTAACTTTCAGACGTTGTATATTAAGGCATCCAATCACTTGCCACAAAGCAGAGCTGCAGGAGCGCACGTAAGGCACTGAAACAAAGTGCTGCAAAAATCTTTTCGCGAAAACTACCGGGCCCTAAATATGACATCAACTGCTCATTAGCTGCTTGCTAACACAGTGATACCACATTGTTTGCCCTCCGTTAAGTTACTTATTATATGTTATTGCCTGCACGCCCTCCACGAGGTATCAAATAACTGGGAACCCCAATTTTTGGTGAAAATATTTCTGCAGCAGTTTGTTTCAGTGCCTCATGTGCACAGCTGCAGCTCTGCTCCATGGTAAAAGATTGGCTGTTTTTAACTGTTTCGTGTCTCAATGCTAGGGACCGGAAAATGTCGCGGATTCAATGACCCGTAGGCTAGAATTCATTGTACTGTGCATACTCAAGCCATGACTATTCGTCAACTAGCTGCTACTCAGTGGAACAGCCGACAATGAACGAATAAACGGAGCTTGAGTATGCATAGTACAATCTAGCCTACGGGTCATTGAATTCGCGAAATTTTCCAGTCCCTACTTAACACTCTACCGCAGATCACGGACGTGCGGTATCGCAGTAATCTTATTATAATTGGTGCCAGTAACAATGAAGCAAAGCTGCAGCTGTGTACATGAGGCACTGAAACAAACTGCTGTAGAAATATTTCCACCAAAAATTGGGATCCCTACAAATAAGCCTTAGGTTAGTAGCTGAAGGCAGACGAACTTCAAGTGATTTGAATACTAGCTTGAACAAAAAAAAACATTTTTTAAAGACCATTATTATAACTGAACCATTTCAATTTGTTGTTTCATGTTTTAACTTATCTATACAGAATAAAAATACCGCTCATTTTAAACACCAATTAAAAAAAATACTCTTATAAAAAATTTGTGTCAAAATGTTTAATTTCTGAAAAAAATTTCTTGTGTTGCTTGCATGTAATGCTCATGAAAGAATAATTTTGTAGGACATATTCCATGCTAATTTAATTTCAGTAACCACAAAAAAAATTGGTGACCACAATATTTTAGTGGTGTCAGCAAAATGTTACTGTGGTGAGCACCAAACATATTCTGCAGGGCGACTGACAGATAATGTAGTTTGTAGCTGGCACAAAATAGTTTTTCCTGTGCAGTATATAGATAAAGACTTGAAAATCTCGTGGATTTCCTTTAATACAAATTGGAATTCGAAAACACATGCATTTGTTTTGCTTATGCAAATGTTTCATACTTATTTGCTACCTCCCTGACAGCTCTAGATCGACAGTAAATAAGCGACAAATTACAGGCCTTGTCACAGCACACCACAGTGCTAGCAAACAACCAATGAACTGATGTCTGTCGTAGCGTATATGCATCTTTGAAGTCTGTTTACAGGTCGATCAAAACGCATTTTCCTGTCCTTATGTATAGCCTAAATGTAAATTGCCTATATTAAGGAAAAAAACTTTAGTTCCTTGATGCATTGTGCCGCATTGTATTTATAATGTGATTCCTAAGAAGGCCCTCCAGAATTGTAGACGGAACTTCTTTATATATTGCTGGTTATTGCCTACAGACCTGTAGGCATGCTGGGGCTATAAAAGTTTCATGTTAGTGATATAAATATATATTTATGTACGAAATAAAGGGCAGTGATAGTTCGCGAAAATATTTTTCGGCGAGGTATATGCTAAATTAATTATTATTTTTATTGCGCAAATGTAGCATGAAATTGACCTTTTCGTAAGAATATTTCACAAAATATCACTAGCTCTATATATTATGTAATACCCAGAGCTATCGTGCTGTATTATGAGTGTCAAAAGTAGATATGTGTGTAATCAATGACAGAAGATCCAAGCATGTATTGAAGCTAGATATGTGTTTGTCAAATATAATGTATTCAGAACCGAATAATAAAGATCACAAATACATGAGATGTTCATTATTTCCGTTGTTGGTATTCACGCTTTCTTGATAAATGTTGTGGAAATGAGTGAAAGTGTATTTTAATGTGCCTCCTATTGTCCAAAACATATTTCCTCCTAAATTACAGATTTTTGGATAAAATTCCAGTAATTTTGAATTTAGATTCCACTCAGGAACGACTGAACCTGGAATGAACAAGAAAATATTACTATCACTTGCTTAAAATAAATGGTAATAAAATGTTCGATGGTAAATCTTTACAGCCTCATAATAATATTAGCGGCAATTTAAACAACACACACCAGAAGTAGTGGCAAATGGTCGGTTTAAGCGCAGAGGGTTGAGGGTGTGGAGCTGTGGGTCGCTGATGACGCAATCAACATGGCCGCCGTGACGTCACTGCCCGCTTCTTGGATGTCATCACTGTCCGCCATGTTTGATGACGTTACGTCCGCCATGTTGTTTTTGGATTTTGATTTATGGTTTTTGAAATTTGATTTTTTTGATTGTCACTGGTTTTTCCCGCTCGTCGCCGCCATGTTTGTTTACGTCGCCTGCTTGTGACGTCACATATTTTTTCCGCTCATGTTTCCATCGTTTCCACCACGTGGCGGCACTGCTGTCGTGTGCTGGGCGCAGCCATGTTTGTTCCAGTGTTTACTCCTGACGTGGGAAGGTAGGGTGTGCTAGTGTCGCTGCAGGTAAGGGCCAAGTTCAAAGTGTCTGTATATGGGGAATTGAACCTTATGATTGCTTAAAGTTCAAAATGGGACCCGACCCATCTACCGTTGGGTTAGCAGACTTGCACTCTATTCAACTGAGCTACAAGTGCAGACACGAAATAGTGAAGTTTATAGGTTGTATATGAAGTATTAGTTTTTTTACTGCATAGACTAGTTTTTAAATAAAAGTAATGGCTTTAAAATAAAAAAAAGAACTACCTGACATGAATGTGTCCAGTATATTTGTTAAAAATTATAGTCATTAGTTGTCCTTCAGACATACCTATGACAATTAATTTTTAAATAACATTTATGGGTTTAAATTAAAGTTTTAAAATTTTTTTTCTTGAACTACTTGGCATGGATATGTCTAATGTTAAAAGTTATGGGTTTAAATTAAAGTTAAAATGTTTTTCTTGAACTACTTGGCATGGATGTCTAATATTTTTTCACTTACAGTCATTGATTTTGGTTAAGACATACCTATGCCAATTAGTTTTTAAATAAAATTTATGGGTTTTAATTAAAGTTTTAAAATATTTTTTCTTGAACTACTTGGCATGGATATGTCTAGTATTTTTTTTAAATTCTGAAAGTTAATATTTTATTTTTGAATTATCATATACATGACTAAGTTTTGGCCTGTATGAAAGGTCTTATGTTTTTTTCGTCGTCTCCTCTTATTTCAGCAACTAGGAACTGCCAGGAACATTTTTTTTCAAAGTCCAGTAACGTGTCTTAACTGCGTGCGTGTTATATATATATATATATATATATATATATATATATATATATATATATATGGTGTATGCAATAATATTTTCAAATATACTACCTGTAACAGATGTTAGGAGATAGCATTTTTGAAAAAAAAAAATTGTTTTCAGAAATTAACCAATGTACAAATAATTAACGCCTCGCTGCAAAGAGATGTCTGCCAAGTAAACATGATTGAGAACTCTGTGTAAATATTTTCAACTAAATTATTTACAACTAGGGGTATGCAATAATTTTCAAATTTACTAACTCTAAAAGAGATATTATATTTGAAAATAATATTTTCTGAAAATACCAATGTACAAATTATTTTTAAAAATGTTTAAGGTAAACATCAAAGATTACATATTTACAATTTTAAATAAATTATGAAATACATTTATTACACACATAAAATCATTTACACAATATTATATCCACATTTTCTATTAGCTCTGTGCTTCTATCTTGGAATGAACCCCCGACATCTCGGTATGTGGAAGGAACTGTAATTTCTGAAAGAAAAAAGAAAAACAACATTGTAGACACATTTTTACCGTTCACAAATATTGAAAAAGCGTGCCCTCAACTTTTACCATTAGAATGGTTGTCTAGCAACCATGCGAATGGCACCCCAAAGCGTTGGGACCTTGGGACACTATACATACTCGAACCAGCACTGTTCATTCCAAATATATTTTTATTAAAATTTTGATAATGTTAATTTTTAAGATTTGGGTTATGTATAGTGGCATTTTCCAACGCCACCTTTCGATTCTGGAAAGAAACGACTGCAGATTTAAGTGGATGGAACAAATAGAAAAATGCTACTGCACCAAGCATCAAATGAATGAAGGAACGACGGCTGTTTTTTTACGAGGAATATGGACGACAGCAAAGATATAGTAGTAGGGGAATAGAAGAGGAGATAACAATCTGGATGGACTTAGTATTGTAAAAAAAAAAAGTGGAGAAAGAAACGCTAGCTTTTTGCATAGCTTGCAGTGTTATTAAATGTTTTAAATATTATTAAAATATTAATAAAAATAAATATAATTTGTTACGCAAAGAATTAATCAGAACAAAATTTTTACAGAAAAGGGAAAAGCAAGCATGTTGCCAACATACATTATTAAGCCGCGTTTATGTTACATAAAAGCAATTTTTTCACTAGTGTAACTCCGGTGCAGTCAGTGTTGGTTACCTCCCCTAGGAACGGTATTGACATAACCACTCACAAGTCAAGACGCGACAGCATAGCTGGTACATAAAAACTTTCCCCGAGCACACAAATAAAAAAATTACATTCGTAACGACTACAATACATCACAGCGAACACCAATCAAACAATGGACAGAAACCCATATAAATGTATACAATTACATTAATATTTTACTTTCATCTTTCAGTCATAATCACTATCTTCGCCTGATGGGAGGAAGAGAACGGAGAATGAAATCGCAAGAGATTTTTTACATAGCTCCGTCTCAACTCTAGGAAAATGGCTACCGACCAAAAATCCCAAATGGATCAAAGTAAATGATCACAGAGTTGGGAGTGAGAACTTAGTGCAATTGCTTCAGATTGTTTAACATCTCATTGGACACCCAGGTACTGACATGTTACTTTATGAACATTGCCAGCCCGACTTCAATCTGAATACCACACCCGTCACCCGATGGGAGAGAGAACTCTCGGGGAAAGATGGCTTTTACCATAGTCCCAAGATGGCGTAGAAAAATTACAATAAGACGGGGATGTGAGGCAAGTGCAATCACTAGAGATTGTTTACACGTCTCACATCCAGGTGCTGACACGTTTACTTACTGTACCAGACCCGTCTCCGACTTATCTATGGCTCAAGAATAAAAGAAACCTAAGGGGGAGGGGGGTGCGAATGCGCTTAAACTTTAAACACCCTAAGGGCAGGTCTTTATGGCATTCATGCAGCTCTACAGGATATTCGACATCGACCTCCAATATGTAGCCGTGAAGACAGTCGTCTGGTATTGTGGTGACGTCTATATTAGTATCATCTACCCAATGAAAATCGCGAATGGGTAGAGGATGTGACATTGCCCACCCATACAAATTGTTGGCGTCTACATACTGAAGGTAGATGGAGGGGCGGCTGGAATCATATGTGTCTGGCAAGTAGGCTATCTATTATTGACTGTGCTGTAACGTTTTGCACACAGTGATACGCCCCCTCGAATACCCTGTTCAATAAATAAATACATGTCGTAGTCGGTCAATAATTCTAACTGTACGTTTATTTTTTTCAACATGGTGTCAAAGGCAAAATCTGGAGCACTTACGTAACGCACGCAGTCGAGACCATAGGTTTCCATACATAGTTTCCTGAAATTTTCAAATACGTTAAACAAAAATAAAACATCGGTCTCTAAGTGTATATTTGCATAGTCTTGAATGGTTTTACAGTTGAATTTATTCCATACTTTTGTGGCGTGCGCAGATCTTCTTTACTTATGTCTGTATCCGTTAGTTTATTATAGAACATTGCGCTGGGGGGTAGCTGTGTCTCTGTCAGTTTAGCAATGCTGTCTATGTAGTCATATGGGAACAAGCCCTTTCTTGTTACAAGTGCCATTTCATCTTGCTTAAATTTTTACTTGTCATTTTAAATTCAGTACGTGGCAGGTTGTCTACTAATGTGGCGAGATTGTCCGACATAAAACGAAAGGTACCTATGAATTGTCTAGAAAAATTCTCCCCCAACGACTTTGAAAAAGTAACTAGTTTTTCCTCTGTATGCGGGATTATAAATATTTTCTTATCATCATACCCAAGTTGCTTGATTATGAAGTTTTCGTCATATATTAAATTGTGGAATAATACTGGCAGCTTTTGTGGCCTTCTACGTAGCTTATTGCACTCGTTGCATGATGATCCTAGGTAATCACCAGTCATATGACTATGGTCTCGAACTTTAATGATCTTGGCAGTAAATGCTTCGTCGCAGTAACAGCAGGTGACGGCAAAGAGATGGTACAAGAGTTGCAAGTTGTTTAGCGGCTTCATCGGTTCACTTGTCTCGTAGATGTCTTTAACTTGCTGTCTAATCTTGACCACGTCTTCTATGAATTTTTCATCCGCGTCTTCCCCTGTGTATGTAATTAAATTTGTGGACAAACTTACAGTCTTATACGCGGGAATCAATTCATTATTAATTTGGACGTGCACGCTGTAACTATAAGCTTTATGTTGCTGGTAAGAATACGTGTACGTGGTGGCAGGGTCCGGCTGACATGTTTATATCGGCATGAGCATTGCTTCAAAATCAGCGTAAATTACAATCGGCATCTTTTCGCCATTATGGAAATTGTTAAATTTTAATAAAGGTCGTCTTCCGTTTTTTTTTTTTTTTTCTCGTGGGCTGGCATTTCAAATCTGGCGGGTGCATGTGGCTTGCTAAATTCTTCGTGGTCGGCTAACATTTCCGCTCCAGTTTTGCCGGTTACTCGCAGTCGGTCGTCATACGTTTTAAAACATCTCTTGCAAATGTAATGTTTATGTTCGCGACCTGTCGTCTGCTTCCCAATTAGTCATTAAAAAATAAGATATGTAACCATAGTGCGCGTTTTTGTCCTCTGTTAGTAGCAATAAATCAAAGTGGTTGACTTGTTCATCACTTGTTACGCGTAGTGGCACTACTCGTAGTTCTTCAATTAAAATAAAAATATTTACGCTAACTCCGGGATTATATCTTTCAAACATTTTGATTTGGTGAATAGGCGTCGGAAAGTCAATAACCTTAAAATTAAATTTATCTTCAAGATCTACATATATTTTATTTACCCACTGCACATTTTTTCCAATTACATATCGTGCTAAATTTGCCCATTTAAAACATTCATTGTCCTCATTTTTCGGATTTACAACTGCATGTTTTTTTTTATTAGAATGCCTCAGGGAGATCAATATAGCTCGAGGCACGGGTTGGCTCTAGTTTATTAATTCTTAATTGAATCGCTTTACAGACGTTGATGTTCACCCCGAGCCTCGACCCATGTACTCATGTTCCTCTTTACATATTTTCTCTATGCTAGCCTCTACTGCTTCTTCAATATCACATGAGTTATAAATTGTAAATTTTTTGTTTTAAATGCTCTGTTGTCCTGCCCGTTTTCGTGGGGTTCGGGTTTCCCATAATCACACTCTAAAATATATATCAAAATTAATTGGCCCCTGTGCTGCTACTCCTTCCTGTAACTGTGCATTTAAATTATGTTTTATCTCGCCCAGGTACGTACAAATGTCTGCTGTATTGGTGCTAGGATTTTCAGCTACAGACGTCTTTAAATTGGCCCTGAATGCCGTTTCAGCTAAAAGGAACCCATGCGATGTGGTGTCTCCCATACCTACAACATGGTGTGTAGTGTGTGTGGTTGGAGCTGTTGTGACTGGTGCGGCTATTCACTGTTTCTTAGAGGGAGGAGGCAGGAATGCGCCTGTGAATTCTGCTGCGTGCCATTTCAAATTATCAGCTCTCGTAAATGTTTTACCGCAGTCTGTAGAGATATGTGACGTGTTTTTTATCGATATTGAATGTACAGTTTGCCTCGTGTCTGCATGCATGATGCGAGTTATCAAATTGTGTATTGCAGTATTTACAATTATGTGTCGATGCATGTTTTACAGCACCACTGCACGAACGCAGATGACGTTGTAGACTGTCCTTTTTGGCATATCTCACAATCACCTCGGAAGTTGTTATGCGAGCAAGTGGATTCGTGTCTAATAAGGTTTCTGCGAACAGTAAATGGCATGTCACAGAATCCGCAACTTAGAACATATTTAGGCATATAAATACTGGATTTGAATTCTTCGCTATAGTACCCAAACATTATTTCTTACTTTAATATTTTATATAAAAGAACTACAACATTAGTTGAAAGTGCCGAATTTATTGCTTCTAAATATGTTAGTTTCATTAATGAACAAACTTAGATAGCCGTATATAATATTTAGTTTTTTTTTTTTGTATTTTAAGACGTTCCAGCCCATGAACTATAGTTATTTTCATATTAATTGCAAATATTGTATGTGTGAATTTATATTTATAATAGTCTATTTCAATTGTGTTACTATTCTGCAGAATCTTAGCCGATATGTATATATGTGTGTGTATGTGTGTGTATATATGTATATGTATGTGTGTATATCTATGTATGTATATGTATGTATGTTTATGTGTGTATATGTATATATATATATATATATTACAACCGACTACCTAAGGTTAGTAAAAATTAACTATTAGTTGATATTTTTGTGAAGTGCTACATTGTTGTTGTCTTGCTTGTCACAAAATTAATCAATTTCATTTTTTTAAAGATTTTTTTGTTTGGGTATACGCAAATGTTTGCATATCTACATAACAACGAGCTAGGACTTTGTGTTGTAAATATTTTTGAAAAACCATAAACTATGTACGAGTGTTAATTAGTCGCTACTTCACACGAATATGTAAAGTGGTCTGTATTTTTGTCATGTTAGTCATCATTAGTTTTTAATATTTTGTTCTTAGTTTTTGTCAGTTCTATGTACATGTAATTATATTTTGTGCATCTGCAAAAAATGGTTAAGTGTAAGAGATGGCTACATGCCTTAACTTCGCCATTTGAAAAATAAGACAATAAATAAATAAATAAATAAATGTTTGCAACGGACTCACCAAAGGTGTATTGCCGACTCCAGAGCAGGAAGGTGAAGTAGAGCCAGAAAGAAGTTCGGAAGACCCGGAAGCAACAACATTGACACGTCTGCTGGCCATGCTGATCGGCACAAGAGATTCAGCAACTGAAATAATACGGAAATAAACATGCTTAGTTATAAGCAAACACAATATATCTGATCAGTAAAGGGGGAATGATAGGGATGGGAACGAGACTAAACAAGTACTTATCTAAAATTCATGTTTTAAGTCAAGTTTTTCAAAATAATTATTTTAAATCAAGTCTTTCAAAACCACTTTACAAAATAATTTAGTGAAATTTTTGACGTTTTTCTTAGAACAGTTGTGTGTAAGATTGTATTTAATAAAATGTGTTTTTTTCTTACTCAGTTTAGTAATAATTTTGTCATAAAACACTAACTTGAAATATTTGACACAAGAATGCTTACAAAAATCGTCGTATAGGCTGTGGAAGGTGGGAGGTTACAATGCATTATGTTTATACGTACCTTAAGAAAAAAAAAGCAGGTTACTGAAGTTGTCAGTACTGGCTCTGGACAACACTCTTCGTCTTGCGAGTCGCTGCGACAAAGGGTGATGACCAATGGAACTTACTCGCAAGACACTGGAGAGGCGACCCCTAGGAATATCAGTAAATGTTAATATTTTACATTACGTACATACAGTCATACAGAAAAAATGCACAGAAATTAGGAGACAAATTTTAAAGTTTCCGAATGCTCGCGTTCGTACACTGACCAGACTCTCGCTTTTCTGAATGATGTCTCGTTTCATACAAGACAGTAACTGACGAGGAAAAAAAGTATTTCACGGTAAGCTATGTTATCACATTATATAAAAACCTAATTGCATTCACGAAATAATATAATTTACTGTATCACAAAATATCAAACGTATTATTTAAGTTTAACGTTATCTTCGCGTAAATAAGGAAACAGCCTAACCACTTGCTTTAAAAAATAACGCATCTCATATAAGTTTAGACAAAACACAAATAAATATATTATCTTAACACAAGCGGTGGGGGGTAGCAACGTTTCTATTTATAAATGGCTAAACAATAATTTCAAAGCATCGATTTTATAACTAGCCAATAATCGTAACATTTCACGTAGTTATTAACATTTATATATATTGCAGCGTAAAGACCTAACAATCATATTTAATGATTATAAATTTGTGAAAACTTTTAATTATCCATGTAGCACTTACCTGCAAAAATAGTCAGAATGTGACGGCAGCAGACGTGAAAACCTCAGAAACAATAACCCTCGATGCCTGAATGGCGAAACCTACAAAGCACGTTGACAGAACGAACAAGTCGAGCGTCGGAGTACAAGTAAGGCTTATTTTAAGCCTTACACGCCTATTTATAATCTCCCGAGTAACGTTATTTCCATCATGGCGGAAACAGAGAAAGTCTTCTTTGGTGTTCTGGAAGTTAGAGACCACGTCTTGTTTAGGGGGAGAGAGGGTGGCTACGACACAGTTCATAGCCCCTGACTTACACATTCCTGGATTCATGGCCGTCGCCGGTATGTCGGGATTCCTGGCCGTCGCCGGTATGTCTGGAATACATTAAGGAAGACGTCACGTTGCTCGCAGTCTATACGCTCCCCGGAAAATCTTTATACTTAGATAGTCGAGTTTGTATTAACACAAATTAACTACGACTGCGAGTATGTTAACTGAAATATTATGTCTTGCAGTACTTACATCGAAGCAACTTTAATTATTGTTCAAACACATACGTAAAATAAAATTATGCGGTTTATATTAATTGGTAAATCATTAAAAATATTTTTTTTGAAACCAAATGAAATAGTTACCATATACACTATTTATTATTCATGTATGGCACAATGTAAGAAATAATATCAAGACATTTCTACCGGTCATAAAGTTTTTTTATTAGTTGTACGATGATTTAAATATTATATCTTGCAGGATAAAGCTAATTTTATTAAATATCCTACATAATTCTAAAGTATTTTTACGTATAGTAATATTATACGGCTTTCACACGAGTCATATTATTTAGACTCCTGTATAGTTTTTTAACCAATAAAATGACCAACTGCAAGAAAATAATAACCGTTTCTGTCGCAAACAATATATTATTTTTTATTTCAGCATAGTATTAACTTCTATCACAAAGAAAAATTATGTTTACTAAGCTGACGTGTTCATGTATCCGACGTATAGTTTATTTACTGAGCAGTTATATTCATTTTCAAAATTGGCTATTGTTTTCTAAACATTGTCTGCGGGATATTTATATTGTAATGATGTATTTTATTTATAAACTAACAAATTATGTTAATCGAGTAATTCTAGTAATTTAGTCAGATAATTTTTGTCAAAAATAAACATTCAAATTTACTTTTTACCTTTAGATTTTACATTATATAAGGTGACATAGGGGAAATGATATATTTTATTTCATAAAAATGTATTTCTCGAGACGTGATTTCCAACATGGAGGAAGCAGGGGCATTGTAACTCTTCCCGTGTTCTGGAAGCTTAGCGACCGCGTCCCTGGTCTGGATTTCTCCCTAGGAAATGACCGGTCGTGACCCGAGGTCTGGTAAATACATTCCTGTCGGTGTCGACAAGTCTGGGTTACATTTATAAATACTTTCAGGAGCTGTCTTGTCCACTGGCTGTGAAGCACAGAAAATCTAAGTTTTTATTAAAATTACTACGTTTTCCAGTAAACCTAGCAGTACTAGCATATATATCAAAGACACTTTTATTAATGTAATAAAGCCATACTTGCATGTACGTTGCAGTAGTGTTTAATTAATTTAAGACATGGTAGGTTTTAAAATTTGGTGAACTTTTTTTATTTTCACTGTCAGATAATGATTATTTTTATGTGTGGCAGGGTAAAATTATTGCAGTAATTTTCACAAAGACTTAGGTTTTTCTACCTAACACATGCTTCTGATTTTGACACACATCAGTAAAGTATTTTTGTATTGCTACCAATAGAAACTGATGTAATTTTTTTTTACTGAGAAGTATTTGTATGCAAAATTGAATAAGTTTTTATATAATTCTACTCATTTTTCATAAACCAACATTTAAATTAACTTTTAAGTTTCAGATTTTATTTTATAAAAGTGACGTGGGGAAACGAAATATTTTATTTCGCAAACACATATTTATTGAAACTAAATTACATTTTTTTTTTCAGTATTCACATTTTATTCCCGAGTGCATACACTAAGTCTCTCTTTTCCTGAAAAAAAAAATAATACATTACTTTTTTGACATATTTAGCACTTTCGACAATTAATGTACACCTACAGATTCAGATAATATTTTGTTCATAATTTTTTAATACACATTTTAAGAACAACTGATTGTATTTTTTTCCTCCAGAAAAGTTTCGTATATTACAAAGACGGGCGTAGCAGATTCATCACTAGACGTAGCACACACAAGATCAGGTAGCTTCTTCTTGTTCGAGGTAGCTGGTTCGTTGTCACTTTTCTTACGTTTGGGCGTGCAGCTGCAGGTTTCTGAAGGTCTACGGCGGCTGAGTAGATGCGGCGGCTGACGATCTAGTATAGATGTAGGCTGTAGAATCGACGACGCAGACAGCGGCAAAGTAAGCGGCGGCATAGGCATCGTCTTGCAGTCTGGAGCGTGGAGCGGCGAACACGGCAGCTTTGCTTGGTCACGTAAATAATGTACGTAAGATTGGCCGTATGTAGAACCGTCAACTATCTGCTGGCTGGGCTTGTATAATGTTGCTTCGTGCGTAAACTGCGTTTGAAACTGGGAGTCACATTCTTCCGTAAATCGTAAAAGTCCGTTAGACCGGTAGGAATAGGTTACTTTGCTCAAGCCAGGTTCGACACTCACGTAGTGGTTAACTGGGTGAAATGTGTTCATCTTCACGTCACGGTAGTTGGCGAGCTACTGAATTATGTTACTGCAAGATTTTCTGTAGTAAAAAAATTACGTTACACTACAGAAATATTCCGGCAAGTAACTGACAAAGTCTTAAATAAGGCCACAAAAAGCTTCATAGTATTTACACCTGCTTCTTCACATATATTCACTTTCAACAGTAGCTTCGTCGCAGTCAATTTTTTTCTAAATTACTCTTTATGCAGCCACTTCCTGTTTATACTGTATAGACGACACACTTCCGGCGCACATGGAAAGTCCCACACGACTCTGTAGACCATGGTCCAGTGTCGAACCCCGTCACATAGTTCACTCCGATAACATTCATCTCCAGAGTCGGTGTATCATAACACAAAGTCAATCCACTTGCCGTTTTTTTCTTCGCCCAGCCTCTCGTTGCCGTCTGCTTGCGCAATAACACTGTCACAGCACGTAGGAACTTTTCTGTTTGGTCGTAGATGATAAATTACGCACCTCACGCTGTTGTAGTAGGGTAGAACTTCTTTGTGGAACTCTTCGCTAAAATCGAAGTATCCTCTCATGTGATACGAGCCATTACACACTTCAACTTGCTCGTAATTGAATGACGGTTTGAAGATAACTCTGCCATAGCCCACAAAATAATCTCCATAGTTGCGGATATGTGCTGGATTAAATGGTACATAGTATTTTGCATCAAACGTACTTGCAGGTGAAAACATCTTGACAGCTCGATGAGTAGACGACAACTGAAGGTTTTCTCAAATTGATGTTGCCAAGTAGACTTCACAGGTGAGCGGCGAACATTGCGTAATCCATGTCGTCTTCCTTTGTCCAGAATGGTGGTATGTTGAACTCCATTACAGTGCTCCGTCCATCTTGTCACGTTCATGCTGCCGGTTCTCTTAAGTTTATAGCCGATTTTCTGCGTAGACCACACTTGACGTAACATTTCTTTGTCTGCCTGCAAAATTAAGGCGCTCGTAGACTCTGGTGGTTTGGTATCTGGGCGCAGGTAGCAGACAGTGCAGGCGATGAAACAGCACGGAACAGGAACTTAATACCATGCAGTCTTCACTCGTATTGTAGCACACGTAATATTCTAAGCCATTGCACGATTCAGTTTGTTCCGGAAGTCCTTCAGGCTTAAAATGCATTCTGCGGAACCCAATTGTAACATCGATGTACTTGTGAATGTCCAACGGATTAAATTCAACGTACAATGTTAAAACACATGCGTACTCGGGAAAAGCCATAGTCAGACTTTAAAAAATCACGAAAAGTCAAGCAGTACGTATACATTTATGTACCGTTTCCCGGCATATTCATGCCCCTGTACGTGATGTGTACGAGAGACGAGTTCAGCGACGTCATTTCCGCTTCCCTAATCATCTGGATGTAGCGCTTCGGTAGATGTACACGGGCGCCTTCGTCCAGCACACACGTTACACTCTTACCGTAGGGCTTTGTCTCTTGTAAAGTACCGCGACAACTGTTAAGCTTCTCAAACAAAGCATTCATGTTTGATAACTAGACGTACACGTGACCGCACGGAAGACACAATTAACGTACTTAAAATTTGACAGCGGTTGCGGGGTTATTTTACACATTCATGTCCCCCCGCCTTCTTTCTTACTTTTTTCCGTTATGTGACCTCAGCTTCACCACGTGTTGTTTATCATCTCGTCTCCGCATTCCAATGCCCATTTTCTTAGCAAAAGCGCGTTCAAGCAAGAACAGGACACGGCCTGCTTGCAAATACTGCATGTGTGATTAATATTCGTATAGCGATCTTTTAATTTACTTAAAGAAGGACACTCAAACATTGGTTGCAAGTCACAAATTTTTACGTCGTCGTTGCAATGGATTGATAGCCAACGTTCTTGCTCTACCCCGGCTACAAACACAACTCCGTCAATTTCAACACTGGATAGTTCACTGACTATGTTTCTAATTTTTTCATATTTTATATCGCCATCTAGCCATGTAACCCGTGGCAATATTTTGTTCACCAGCGATTAGTAATTTTACTATTTTTGTCTAGTAATTGCCATGAAAACGGAGTTAAGAATTTACATGTCACCGTAGTGCCATCCGTGTAGGCGATACTAAGTTCTTTACTTACGAATCCAATTTGAGACTGGAAGCCTTGAACATTGACGAACATGGAGACAGCTTATTGTCATCTGACTGCTGGTTCATATCTACGTTAATATTTTAATAAATCTATCCCTGACGTTATACATGGCTAAACGGTAAACGGTCATTAATAACCATTGCATAAACATTCGTATTGGCGGGTAAATTTTCGTCCGTTGTCATTTCTATACGCAGATCGATAACACCTGATTTCAACTGATCGTCCTGTCTACTGACATCAAACACTAGCAACGGAGCATCGCGAGCATATTCACTGGATTCGAGTGTTGGCGAAGGCACCAGACCATAAAAACTTTTTTGAAAGTCGGAAAAAAAACTGGTATACTAGCATGTACAAGCCGTTTGTAAAATCAACATTCAAATCTCCGTACGGGAAACATTCAGAGTTTAAAAATATTTTAACATTTAAATTTTTACGTGATCGAATTTCGAGTGATCGGCCTTAATTACGTTCTGTTTTCCCGTCTGAAAGGCTAGTATAATGTAACGCGGTTCGCCGGTGGCAAAACTACTTTTAACATTCCAGTTCACATTCGTAAACTGAGGAACATTGGGATACGACTCTATAGACAGTGTTCTAAAAGCTACCCTTCTCTGCGTATTTTAGAAACTTGACCCGTTCGAAATCTTTACTTGAACATGCGGCAGTAACCATTCTATGCTACGTAAAGACAAAGATACTGATTCCGGGTTGGCGGCAGTATCCAAGATGGCGTTTGTTTGCGTGTTCGCTAAATGTATGACCAGTTCTTGCTTCGAATTAATTATTATATGCTTGTAATCTTCAGCAAAACCGAGCAGCATTGATAAAGGCACACGGATTTCAAATTTATTGCCATCGTAAACAGGAAGCGTGTTATCTTCAATACTCCAGCCGGACATTTTCGCTGCGGCCAGTTGATTTCGCGTTAAAGAGAAATTATTTTTAATAGTGGCCGTGATGCCGAGGTCTCGGGTCGAATACAGTTCGACTCCATTCAATTCATACGAAATACGCTGAATCAAGTGTAGTATACAGTTTTTAATTATTTTCGCAGTTTGATGCGCCCCACCATTTGCTTTGGTTATTGCACCGCGAAATCTAAGATACGAATTGCAGGGGGCTGTATAAATATCTGAATTTTGAACGGGGATTCGAACCTATAACGACAGAGGGTATTACCACGGCAAATATGAAACGTAGGAATGAAATTCTGTTTTGGTAATGGTATCTTCATAACCTACCGTCTGCTCTACATTAAGTATATCCACGTCCATTTTTTCTCACGGCAAATCCTAATCTTATCAGGTAACGTACGTTTTGACGTGTTAACGCACCACATGGACGTAATGAACTGAACTGTGATTTCTTAACCCGACTTTGTTTTATGTTATTCTTTAAATTCAACCCCATCTTTTTTCAAATGTAATCGCAGTGTAATTACTTCGTCGCGAAATTTAATAAGCTGATCTTCTTGATCTGCCATGCGCACTGTAACTTCCTGCACGTTCTTTGCAGTGACCAGAGCATAAATAAGCGTTTTAGGTACTTCTACCAACTTACATCCTGGAGGTATGTTTGGCGAAAATTCATGCAGTGTCTGACTAGGTTTGCCATTAATATAGGATTCGCAAACCAAATTACGTGTTATTCGTATTACGTTTATTGGTAATATAGAAACAGGGGCTGTGGATTCGTGCAGTTTGCCCGCCTTATAAATTTTGTTTTCATAACCTCAGCGAGGCAAGCGTATATTGTTTTCGAAAATCAACGTCCGCACTGCAAATCATTTCACACCTTAAAGTATTAGGGTTTCCACGCAGTATAAGAGAGACGTCGGGCAGTAAGGCACGGTTGAGAAACGCGATTATATGTCATTGATTTCGTAAGCGCCCTCGGATAAAGTTATTTCTTCCGGCCCTGGCACGATGGTCGCCGCTTTCACATAACGGAATATGGTGTTGTTTGCGTCTATAGTCGGTACGGAATTGTAATTCGGAAAGTCGGTGAGTGCCACCGACCATGACCCGTTAAAATTCAGTGGTGGAAAATATTCCGAGCGCTGCTCAGAACTGCTACCCGTAAGAATCAAAGTTATAGACATTTCTGATACCTTGAATCCAATTACATGTACTTTTATGTATCAGCTCGAAAGAAATCTCAGACATAGGAGCCCACAGTTGTATTCACTGGGCAGCTGTTCCGGCAAGTAGTTGTAAGTTAATGCATTGCGGCGCATGTTATGTTTAAATTCTGGAAATGGACGCAAATTGCCAAAACTATCGTAAAACTGAGCACTGTTTCCCGACTTTTTATACGATACCCAGCGAGTTCCATTTCCGTCGCTGTTGTCTACATTGATGACAGCTCACTCATTGAGCCATGGTTTTCATGGTAGAGAATCATGCATGTAAATGTCTCTGAAATTTGGAATTCTTAATTTGCGTGAATTTTTTTATGTCGATGTTTATAAGCGGACGTGTAGGTAATGCTTTTAAGATTTCCTCTTTCGTCACCCGTTTTTTTTTTTTTTTTTTTTTTTTTTTTTTTTAACCGCTTACTGCCACTTCCTACTGCATACGGCTTCAAATACAGCCTGTGTCCATTTTTTCGCCTCTTTTTGCAGCGCCAAGAGCCCTGGCAACAATACTAAATCCTCCGATAAGGCTACCTAGAGCGCCCAAGGCGGGCAATACTAGCAGCAAGAAACCACCGCGCTTTTTCCCGCCCTTCTTGCGACGCGGTTTTCTCGCAGTCTTCATACCAAAACGTATGGTCATCACTCGTTTTACTTTCGGTTTCATAAGTTTTGAAACGCCCCAAGCCTCATGTCGTTCACCAAACTTTGAGTTGGGTGATTTAGCAGTCTTTTTTTTTCTCTCTCTCTCTCTGCTAATTCTGCGTCGGCAATGTGTCTGTCCGCTAAGTTATTGCTATAGTTGCGTATTTTTATTGTGTTCCTGCAAGCAGAGTCACCTCGCGCTAATCTCTTAGATAACTTTGTACCAGGTCCACAAAATTTATAGCCAGGTATGTGCGCTTCGAAGGGCAGGTGATTTAATAATCCCCGGCCAGATTTTTCTTTCGCGACCCTTACTCTACAAGGCAGTACTACACACTGACGTCCATAAAATGGTTTGCCTCTATATAAGTACTGACACTTTGCATATTAGTCTTTTCAGTCACATGGAGATCACCAAGCAAGAAGTTTCGCTTCCGGTACGCATTACGGCCGAGGACGAAGCAGTGTCTCGGGAATCGCGACGTGGCGTTCTGTTACCCAGTTCTATAAGGGCACTTATTTGTGGGAATTCCGGCAGCGGTAAAACATGCATATTGCTAAGTTTACTAGATGAATCAAATGGGGTTCGATATGAGAATGTTCATCTGTACTCGAAATCTCTACAGCAGCCAAAATACCAACGTCAGGAGCAAATTTTGCGAAAAGTAGACGGACTTGGTTTCTATACGTTTAGTGAGAATGAAAATATTGTCATGCCAGATGAAGCTGAGCCTAATTCAGTTTTTATTTTTGATGATGTAGCATGTGAGAAACAATCAACTATGCAGAAATACTAATCGATGGGTCGGCATGTTATGGTAGATCTGTTTTATCTCTGTCAGACTTATTCAAGAATGCTAAAACAATTGTTAAGAGACAATGTAAACCCATTAGTACTGTTTCGAATGGACGACACAAGTTTACGACATGTTTATTCAGATCATGTAAATACTGATATGGCGTTTGATAAGTTTAAAGACGTGTGTGCTGTATACTGGAAGGACCCGCACTGTTTTTTAGTAATAAGTAAAGAATGCCCCTTACTTGAAGGCAGGTATAGATGTGGATTCGATCAGTTTATAGGCATATACCAGTAAGAAATGAAATTCGCCATTTCGAAATGTGGCCATAATGCACGAAAAGAGGCGTTGAAAATTGCATCACTCAAACTGACGACGGCCAGTGCAGTATTTGTGGGAAACGACTTAAGCATGTAGGTGAGCCAAAACAGGTAGGCGATATGATCAATAAGGCTCATGTTCAGTCTGCAAATTCAGAAACCTTAAAAGTGTTAGCAGACGCGTTAGAACGTTTCATTGCTAGCGTTACTAGTGACAATAAAAACGTGCCTGTAAACACGTCAAATTTAGTGGACAAAAACTAGAAATTTTAGAGAAGCGACCGATTGAATAACTTAAGGAATCGATAACATCTCCGCTGACTAAACTAGAAGTCGCTATTACGAAAAATACGGCTGCAATAGCTTCTGTTCCGCGTCTGTCAGTTCCCAACAAGCCTGCAGTTACTCAACCTGTGGTCTGCAAATCTGCTCCAGCCAAACCTATGCCGGCGAAAAAATTGTATAAAAGCCTTAAGTGATATGCTAAAGTTTTTACTTTCACGCCGTGCACCATGAACACCTTTACACTGTAGAAATTTGGGCACGGAAGCAAGGTGGACATTAGTAAAATTGCTGACGAAATCGAAGTAATATTAGAGTCAAAGCTTGCTCAAATAGAGAATTGTATTACAGCCAAAATTATAGCTGCACTTGCAGAGAATACGTACAGTGATCAAACATGGAAACACTGTTTGTACATTCAAGACGCGCTGGATAAACAGTGCAAGCATATCACAGACGAAATTCGTAATAAAGACAGCTTGGTCGATTCACGCCCAGTTCAGTTAAAAGCCATTAGTACTGACGGGGTCGGCTAATATTGAACTAGAAGATTATATAAACCGTCAAAGATAGCTTTTTTTACCGTAATATGATGTTTGACACCACTGAGGAATTACGTCGCGTGGTAGAAAACATTCGGGCTAAATATTTGCTGGCAAAACTTATGCGCATGGAACGTGATGCTATGTTGGAGGAAACATTCAAACCAATCGCGTCAAAATTAGACAGTTTGAAGCAGCAACAACTACTGCAAGAACTGGCTGACATTAAGGAAGAAGTGGGCTTCGAACCTACGGTCAAGAAGAAGAGAAGAAGCTGAAGATGATATGCCCTTGGCCGAGTGGAAGCGTCAGAAGCTAGCTGCTCGTAAATGCAGCACGAGTGCAGAACATTATTTAGTCATATACTCCCGCACTAGCTGACAGAACATACGGTGTGTATAAACAAAATAAGAAATGGTATTTGGCAAACAAACAAATTGTTTTCCTTTTAACAAGTTGGTGGTGTTACAATACGTCCGGCAGTGGGACTATACGAATTACTTTTTGAATCTAACCGAGGCGACTACACACAGGCCGCGTTACGACAGTATAGAAGACTTTTGACTATTACCAGTGCTCACTTAAAAGATAACGACCCTTATAGTGATGCTTATTAAGACGAATCGCATTCAAAATTTAGCGTTATTGCAGATTTGTTCCCCGATATCGTAACAGGCTGTGGGTTATTTAGCAATATTATAATTGATGATAACAGGTGATTAGATTATGTGTAGAGGTACGTAAATTTCGCAGATACATGCTAGGTCAGGTTGAACGCCAATTATGTATACTTCATTGTCATGTCTGTGACTTGCTGGCGGCTGTTAGGAAACGCGTTTGACTACTGCAAGCCAGTAGTGAATAAGGAAATAATGCGAAGTGCTATCGCTTGCTACCTGCTTGTACGGTTATAAGCGAATAGATAATTGATTGTGGCCAGTGGGTGTCTAGCCTGCTGCCAGATGAATCCGCGAAATTGACGTACCTCTAATTATGTGTATTGGAATGATGTGAATGAGCTAGTGGATCGCTTAAACTTACTAATAGCTTCTCAGAGGGCAGGTAACGATTATCATAAAAACGAAATTACTAGCATTATCGAATAATTACGTGAAAGCGGCCACATTGCACAATGTGTTTCTTCGAAATTGCTGCTGAATTACACAAACCTGCCCGTAGAAAATATTCTAGATGCAGAGTATCAGTTTTTGGCTTGAACGACCTTTTTCAAACCGACTTGGTTAAAATGCGCCAGTATGCACGATACAATAAAGATTTTAATTATATGCTAACTCTAATTAATTGTTATAGTACAGCAAGTTTGCCTGGGCCGTGCCTTTAAAAACAAAACAGGGAAATCAGTTACTCGAGGCATGGCCACTGTTCTACGAGGTCAAATGGCCCCGAAACTCTTACAAACTGACCTATGAAGGGAATTTTTTAATCCTGAATTCCGCGCGCTAATGAAAAAGCACAAGATCAATCACTATGCAACAAGTACAGGCATGAAGAGCGTAATCGTGGAACGCTTTAATAAATCATAGAATTATCGTATGTTTCAAAGATTCTCAGCGCAGGGTAGTTAAAAATGGTTAGACATTTTACCTACGCTAACGAATACAATCATTCGTTTCACAGAACTATTAAAATGCGACCTGTTGACGTAACAGACGATTCGTTATTACACTCTGTGTATAAAATTAAAAAGAAAATTAACCCACATATAAATTAAAATAACACATTGGCCATAAAGTATGTATTACGAGACATAAAGACGTAGTTTTAATCCATCATGGAGCAACGTTTTATACAAAGTAGTTATAATTCGCCACTATGAAGCCCGGACACATTACCTAGAAGATATGAACGGTAATTTAATTAAGGGTGCATTCTATTCTCACGAGATACAGCCCACAAAGTACCCGGACGTATTTATGGTACAGAAGATCTTAAAACGAAGAGGAAACAAGCTGTTTGTAAGTTGGATGGGTCATGGGCCTGAATTCAACAGCTGGACATCGAAGTCATCTATTATAAAAGAGAAGTAAATTTTGTACTGGCAGAAGATTGCAAGAAAATGTACGAAAGTTATGTGTAATGTACGACTTTGTAATTGTACAGTATGTATCAAATTATTTTTTCAATCACATTATTGTTTTTTTTTCAAGTTCTGCTAGTATACAGCAAAAGTTTAAGTAGAGTGAGACTTAACTGGTTGCCGCAGTGGACCTATAAATTTAGCTGTGCTAAGGCGCCAGTAAATTTCTGGAGCTAACGTGGATGTACTATTTCAGAATGTACGACACTGACATGCCAGTTCGGTGATCGGCCGAGCAGATAAACATTTCACTCGCCCGTCTATTGTAACTGTTTTGTGCGGGAAGGTATTTCACACTCTCTCCACTGCTCGCTACTTCCATCAGCGTATGGTCGAGCAATTTTCCACCTCTGCGATTACGAAAGTAGCTGGTTCTCAAAACTTACATAATTTTCAATACAAATTCTTAAAACTACTTAGCATATGTATGCCAAGTAGTTCACTAAGTTTTTAAACTTTGATTTAATGCCATAACTTTTATTTAAAAATCACGTGTCATATGTATGCTTACAAAATTATTAATAAAAACTTTTAAAAAACTACTTAGAATAGGGTATTACTGTAAAAAGAAAACATAATAAAATTATTACACATATCCATGCCAAGTAGTTCACAAATTTTTTTACATTTGAATTTAAACTCATAACTTTTATTTTAAAACTAGTTGGCATAGGTATGTCTTTAACACGACCAATGAACATAAATGAAAATATATTAGACATATCCATGTCAAGTAGTTCAAGAAAAAATATTTTAACTTCATTTTAAACCCATAACTTTTATTTTAAAACTAGTTGGCATATGTATGTCTATGCAGTATTTAAAAAAACTTATACATCATATACAACATATAAACTTCACTATTTAATGTCTGCACATGTAACTCAGTTGACTAGAGCGCAAGTCTGTTAACCCAAGGGTAGATGGATCGGGTGCCACACACGGCAAATGATTTTTTAGTTATCTTTGAAATTTAAAAAATCAATAGGTTCAATTCCCCATATAAAGATACTTAGAACTTGACCCTTACCTGCAGCTCAGTTGACTATAGTGCAAGTCTGCTAACCCAACGGTAGATGGGTTGGGTCCCACTTTGAACTTTAAGCAATCATAAGGTTCGATTCCCCATATACATACACTTTGAACTTGGCCCTTACCTGCAGCGACACTAGCGCACTCTACCTTCCAACGTCAGGAGTAAACATTGGAACAAACATGGCTGCGCCCAGCACACGACAAGTTGGAGAGCAGAAACAACATGGCGAATCTAGCGCCGCCTACCTGCCAACGATGGAAACATGAGCGAAAAAAAACGTGACTTCACAAGCAGATAACGTAAACAAACATGGCGGCGACGAGCGGGAAAAACAAGTGACAAACAAAAAAAAAATCAAAATTCAAAACCCAAAAATCAAAATCCAAAAACAACATAGCGGATGTGACATCATCAAACATAGCGGACAGTGACGATATCCAAGATGGCGGACAGTGACGTTACGGCGGCCATGTTGATTCCGCAGTCAGCGACTCCACATCTCCACACCCGCAACCATCTGCGCTTAAACCGGCCATTTGCCACTACTAACAGAGTACTAACTTTAATTCATATTTTTGATGCAGTTGATATGAGTAATACACGTTCCGATCCAAATCTACTATCAAAAGTATGGTCACCAGGGTAAAACCAGCCACTGAAAAACTGCAAACTCACAACTGTGTACATCAGATACCCTGCGAATGTGGTCATATGTATATTGGAAAAACTGGCAGAGCTCTTTCAACACGGATCAAAGAACACAAAAATAATTGCAAGAAAAGCGAAACCCAAAAATCTAGACTGGCCGAACATGCATGGGTAAATAGCCACAAAATTCTTTGGGAAGACTCGAAACCACTTACACAGGAAACTAACAAAATTAAAAGAAAAATAACATAATCAGCCTTTATTATTAGCAATAGCAATATTTTCAGTCAACAGAGCATTGAATTAAAGAAATATGTGGATCCCATTGATTAAGAGAGAAACAACTTTACAGCACAAAACAATAACACACACTCAACCCATCACAACCAATCAGAGTCAATCTATGCTGCGCGACCAATTAGGAGACAGCTCGTCTCCCATTGGCTGAGCAGGATAAGTGGGCTTACCCTATATATACCCATGGTTTTTCCAGTTTGTCTTGTCGTCAGTTGTTGTTTGTTTGTCGTCGGAGGCAGACGTGCCAGCAAGAGCGCCAGCAGCAGCAGCAGCAAGCAGCGGAACCGACTCGCACCCTCTGGCTACCTTAGTTGTCAACCACGAGTGGTGTGGGGCGGTAGGTAAGCAGAGGACTGACAGATGACAAAATACCCTCAACGAGGTACGACAAACTCAGACTCTGACGACTCTATTATAGATGTAGAGAACTTGGAGGAGGTAGTCACGACCAACATGCGCACACCTGGACAGGGCGACATGGTAAACAAACACGACACTGTACCACACAGTAGGTCACTGGTTGGCGAGGGGGGCGAGGGCAGGGCGACTGCAGGTGACGTCAGTGGCTCGGCCCGCGTGCCTCCGCCTGATAGCGAGGCACGTGACGTCACCTTGGTTGGGGGGAGCGACGGTCCAACCGACGCGAGCCGCAGCAGGGCTGGCAGCGAGTGCTCTCAGCACACGAACACCTCCGAGTCCCAGTACTCGGATACCACTCTCCAGGGCCTTGGAGAAGAACAGTTTAGGAAGCCCGAAAAAAAAAACACACCATTAAGTGGCGTAAATTTGAGCTCGGCGCAGCAGGGAAGGAGTTGCTGTTCAAGAACCGGTTCCGTTTTTCTGAGGAACCAGCCGAGCGAGTGCGGGAAGAACCCGACTCAAACACACAAACAAATACACACACAACACGATATCGGCCTGTGCCAATATTCATACCTGACAGCAGCATATTGAAACGGGTAGCAAAGATGCTGTCAGCAAACGGAATTGAGTTTAGCAATACGTACACAAGACGGAGGGAGCTGAGACTGACAACCACAAACAGGGAAAACTACGAGAGGACCCGCAAACTCCTCTCACAACAGGGTGTACAACAAACACTACACTCACGCCCACGCCGATGATAAGCCTCAGCGGTTTGTCATCAAGAATCTGCCGCCCAAGGCTGTAGATATTGAAACACTCCGCGAGGATATCACCCGCGCGGGTTTCAACATTATCGACCTCCGCAACTTTACTCGGCGCTCACGACACAGCACCCTTGAGGAACCACAATACGAGTCCACTGGCACTTGGTCAGTGACTCTACAACAACAACCAGGGAAAGATTTCCTCAAGGTTAAAGCCCTGTACTATACAGAGGTAC
>PNEQ01041475.1:0-25992 GCA_003012365.1 Medauroidea extradentata
ATAGTAATAACAAGAATGTGGAAACGATACAGCAAAAACCTGTGGACTGTAAAAAGTCAACATCGATAATTGGGAACTGATTGTAGATACTACTAACCGGATTCTATGTATGAAATAATCATAGGGAAACAGAAGTGACATAGTGCAGCACACCAGACAGCTGACTGCAAGATGACATTACAAAGTAATTCAACGAATACAATTTGGGGTACTCTAATGGCGCCGGCCTTGTCACTGAACACCCTATATTGTGACCTGCTATCATTGCAACTACGTATGTCAACTATAAATAGACTATTGTTAATTCAAAATTCAAATGCATTTATGATAAGAATTAATCTGAGATGCTCCGCAGATGTCAGCCAAGCTCTCGAAACCCACTGAAATGTAACAAATTTTCATAGTAACTGCATACGTTACCTAGAAACAAATACCAGTCGATACAAAACTAAGACGTATTTATGCTCCATGGAAGTCAGCCATGAACTTGAATCCCCTTAAAATGTAACAGTGTGAACAGGCATGTTAAATATAAATAGGCTATTGCTGATTCTTAATAATTTTGTAAAATTTTATCAAAATTTAACGAATTAATTTGAGATGCCCCACAGAAACTAACCATGTAACTGAACACACTATAAATTTTAACTCTGATTCTCAGCGAGCAGGCGTTTTAATTGGATATGGACCCCGGATATTTTAATTAAACATAGACCATGGACGAATCAACTTAATTAAATATAAATGTATAAAATAAATTTTAAAGCATTGCACAAAGCAGCCATGCGATTGAACAAACTACATTGTATAATGATGATCCACAGCAAGCACTTATTTTAGAGGCCATGTTCGATTTAAATTAAATACTACAAAATTTTGAGAATTAATCGAAGAGGAACCACAGGTACTAGCCTCGAGACTGAAACAACTATAATGTATTAAACTGATCCACAGCAATAGCGTTTTTTAATTAAAAAGAGACCACGGCCTATTCAAATTAAATATAACATTTAAACAAATTTTAGTGTATAAATTAGAGATGCTCCACAGTGAAAAACCATGCGACTAAACAAACTATAATATATAACTCTGATTCTCAGCAAGCGGGTGTTTTAATCCGATATAGACGATAGATGATTAAAATATATTAATTAATACCAAGCAAATAAATTTTAAATCACCTTAGAAACTAGCCATGCGACTGAACAAATTAAAGTTTACCACAGATTCGCATCGAGTGAGTATTTCAACTGAATATATACCATAGATTATTCAACTAAATATTATACAATTTAATCGAAATTTATCAAATTTATTTTAAAGCTCAGCATAAATTAGTCATGCAATTGAACAAACTACACTGTATAATAGTGATTCACAGCAAGCGTGTATTTTAATTATAGACCATGGCCGATTTTAATTAAATAATATAAAATTTAGCGAATTAATTTAAGATGCACCACAAAGACTAGCCATGTGTTTGAACCAACTATAGTGTATACAACTAATCCGCAGCAACCATGTATTTTAATTAGCTTTAGACCATGATTGATTTAAATTAAATATACACTTAAACAAATTTTAGCGAATAAAATTGAGATTCTCTACAGAGAAAGACCTTGCAATTGAACAAACTAAAATTTATATTATAAATTCACAATAAGCGGGTACTTTCTTCCTTTTAGTTATATATCATGGCTGAATCGAAATAAGAAGCATACAATTTAATTAAAATGCTTTACAGGTGCAAGTCTTGCAACAGGTTCCATTATATTGTAAAAATGGTTACCTGCAACCAGGTGTTTTAATTCCATATATGGCATTATCGATTTGCATTAAATAATGTAAAAAATTATCGAATTTGAGATGCTCCGTGAAGAATAACCATGCGATCAAGCAAACTACAATAGAACACATCTGGCTGTTGCTCTGCAAACAATTATTTCAATCGGAGCTGATTAGTCAGTTAGTATACACATCTTGTTTATTCTGTCATATATATTTTTAGTTTTTAACACCTGCAAGGTACACGAATTTCAACAAATTGTCTTTGCACATTCTTTCTTGAGTATGAAGAACCAATTTCACACTCTGGGGAATTGAAAGACCGAGAAAAAATTAATGTATAGAGCTAACGATAAATTGCTCTTCTTTTGCGAATTTCGTTTGTCAGATTGAAATGATTAATTTGCCAGATTTGAAGATTTACAGGTCAGAGAAATAATTGATACATATTTTATACAGACAGCAGATAAAAGAAAACGCTCTTTTTTTGTGTGTGGAATTTGAATCAAATTGCAAGTGTTCATCATTGTCTTTGAAGGATTTTTAACATAAAGAAAACAAAACATTATTTTATAGATAGAGTTACCCATTAACTGCTTTTTTTCCTTTGCAGAATTTTTTATACATGCAATTACAATGATACATTTGTCCGCTTCTATGAATTGAACAAAGAAAAAAATATTTATTATTCTTTAATTATTATTATTACTATGCACACATTGATGTTTTAATTTGATATTTGATGTGTCCATAAAAGGCAGCTGAAAATATCATATTTCGTACGGGATTCATTGTTTACTATACCTTTGGCTAAGTACAAGTTAGTTTCGATTTTTATATGCCTTTCTTACATAAATTGATATTTGAAAATAAAGTTAAAATGTTGTACAGGGGCGTGATTGCTATTAAGGTATAGGGATCATAAGAGGAAAATTTGCATAGTCAGTTTCTTTCTGTATTTTTATAGAGGATATGAAAAAAAATTGAATAATTGTGAAATAAGCTTAACTATGTGACGAATTTAGTTTGAAAAACTGGCAAAATGTCTTATCTTGACGTGTTTTACGTATTTGCGACCATAATATGCCCTCTTTATGAGTTATGATAACCTTCCTACGCACAAATAATTGTTAAACTATTCGATTAATAAGTGACTGCCGAAGTATGTATATCGGCTTATTAACTTAGTTTTGTGGTGGTATACACAAATAAATTATAACATTCACTAAGCTGGGTTCAAAAAATAAGATTAATAAACAAATGCAGGATGCATACCGACTACTGTCTTATTTGCTATAATCGTTGGGTTAGGCAAATTGTAGTAATCATTTATTTTTATAATGTCAAAATAAATGGTTTCAAAATAATAAATATGATCAACTAATCTTACAAAATTAAATGCGATAGGTTATATCTGCTCAAATATTTTTTAATTTAGTACTATTATGTAAATCACATATGTCAAATTCGTATTGTCAATTTACTGGTTAACAATGTAAATACATATGAAAAAGTCGTGACTATGTATTTCAAAGTATTATATCAACCAGTACAGTATTCATAGTAATTTTTCTTTAAAAATATTTAGATGGCACACTAAAATATTAGATAGATCGGTACACATGTTTGTGAAACATTTAATAATTAAGTACAGTATGTACTCAAGATTAAAATATGACTATAAGGTTAGTCTTATGTCCTTTACAACTGTGGGTTTCGAGTACAGCACTGGCACGCAGGGCTATCTGTTAGGCAGGGTGTGAAACATAAATTGTCGACGATACTAGTGGCATCTAAGCAGGATGTGTGCAAATTAATGGTGACTACAGTGTCGTCTACTTAACAATGATAGAAATATATATATATATATATATATATATATATATATATATATATATATATACTGTGCTGGTTACCTAGCAACAGTTTTAAATAAATGAAATGCATAAAAATGTTTCGGTGAAAACAAATAACAAACTATTTAAACAAGTTTGGAAATACCTAGAACAATGCCCACAAGCTGACAGAGTGCATATTTCGTATTACCAACTTATTCTGGGGCTTAATATGTGTTAGAATTTTAATTTTAATAGACACGTGACAAATTGTTTTGAAATAATGAGATGTATGATCCAAAAACTGACAAAGCATGTATGTAGTCATACTAACTTATTCCAAGTATAACAAGTGTTTGGGATTTAATTTAATAGATATGTGCAAGCAAACTGACAGTGCAAATGTAGACATTCCAACTTATCCTGGTAATTAATATGTGTTTGCATTTTGGATATCATAGATATATGACAATTAGTTTGGAAATAATCGAGAACTATTCTTATAAAACTGACTAAGCGTGTATCTAGTCAATCCAACTTATTCCGGATCGAAATAAGTATCAGAATTTTGAATTCCATAGACATATGACAAATAGTTTGGAAATAATCGAGAACTATGCTTAAAAACTGACTCAGCATGTATCTAGTCGTTCCAAATTATTCTTGATCCAAATAAGTGTGAGTATTTGAATTTCATAGACATACGTCAAATAGTTTGGAAATAATCGAGAACTATGCTTAAAAACTGACTAAGCATGTATTTAGTATATTTCGTGTCTAAATAACTGTCAGTGTTTTGAATTTCATAGACATATGACAAATAGTTTGGGAATAATCGAGAACTATGCTTAAAAACTGACAGAGCACACGTTTAGTCGTACCAACTTAATCTGGGTCTAAATACGTGTTTGAGTTTTGAATTCCATAGACATGTGACAAATAGTTTGGAATTAATCGATAACTATGCTTGAAAACTGACAGAGCACACGTTTAGTCATTCCTACTTAATCTGGGTCTTAATACATGTTTGAGTTTTGAATTCCATAGACATGTGACAAGTAGTTTGGAATTAATCGAGAACTATGCTTAAAAACTGACTCAGCATGTATCTAGTCGTTCCAACATATTCTGGATCTAAATAAGTGTCAGTATTTTGAATTTCATAGACAGACGACAAATAGTTTGGGAATAATCGATAACTATGCTTGAAAACTGACAGAGTGCATGTTTAGTCATTACAACTTAATCTGTATCTTAATGTGTGTTTGAGTTTTGAATTCAATAGACATATCATAAATTGTTTGGAAATAAATAAGAAGTATGCGTAAAAAACTGATTAAGCTTCTACCTAGTCATTCCAACTTATTTGGATGTAAATAACTGTCAGTGTTTTGAATTTCAGAGACATATGTCATATAGCTTGGAAATAGTCGAGAAAAATGCTTAAAAACTGGCAGAAAAAATATATATGCTTAAAAACTAAAAAAAAGTAAGTAGTAAAATATTAAGTGCACTTGTGAAGGAATATATAATTTTTTTTAACTTACTATGCATAACTGTACTTTAGGAAAATATTTATTTAAAAATCATATTGATACAATTGGCTATAAGATTTTCTGTACAAAATTTTATTAATAAATATAGGCTATAAGAAATAATTTATGTAAAATATAATATAATAAATAAAATTATATAAAATCATGTTAGCATATTAAATTAAGTCAAAATTTATCTGTGACAAATATATTTTTTATGTTTACCATATTTAATCCATCTCTGGTAGCAATGCATCCTTAGCTCAGTTGACTAGGGCGCGTGTCATACTTACTAACACCGAGGTTGCAAGTTCGAATCCCACACCTGGCGAACTAAAAATTTTTAACTTTCTAAAAAAATTAAATCATAGGGCCATTTTCCGATATGAAAACACAAGCAGCTTCGTCCTTAGCAGTAGCAACGACACTAACACACTCTAGCAGACAACTATGAAAATAAACATGGCGACACCAGCACTGCCTAGCAGACATTGCAGAAAACATTGTGCGACACCAGCGCTGCTTAGCAGACAATGGAGAAAACATAGCGCGACATCAGTGCTGCCTACTTGCCAATGATGGAAACATGATGTCACAGATAACGAACAGAAAAGACAAGTGACTGTCGAAAATATGTAATGTCACTTGCATACTATGAAAACAAAGACATCACACACTAGCACACTCTAGCAGGCAATGTACAAAACAAAATGGACGACACCTGTTTGAACCTAGAAACTAAAAATGGTTTACGAAAACAAATGATGTATGACATTGACATCATATCAAAATGGCTGGCAAATATGTAAAACAATATGGCTGACAAAAGTCCAAGTAACTGACAAAATCAAAATGATGTGTGAAATTGACATGGCTGACAAATACACAAAACAAAATAACTGACGAAATGTCAAAACAAAATGGAGGGTACAAGATGGCATCCAAAACAAAATGGTAGATCTAATATGGCTGCCAAAACAATGGTGGGGGTCCAAGATGGCTGCTAAAACAAAATGGTAGATACAATATGGTTGCCAAAACAAAATTGCAGAAACAAGATGGCTGCTAAAACAAAATGGCAGAAACAAGATGGCCACCAAAACAAAATGGCAGGAACAAGATGGCCGCCAAATCAAAATGGTGGAATCAAAGATGGCCGACATTGTCACCACGACACCACAGCCTAAAGTCTTCGTACGCAGAATCCCCATTTCCTATCTACTCACGCCATAGTTAAGATGATATGCTGAGTAAATTGCATTTTATTACTGAGCTAATGAACTACTGTACACATTTGTATTCTTCGGAGTTCCAGCCATACTACTTTCTATCGCATAAACTACTTTAACACAATTTCTCGACTTGAACGTGTGATGCCGTACTTTGTGTGTCACGTACAATATAATGTACAATATCGTGACGTCGCAGGGACATCAACATGACGGTTCACGTTTTTACCGCGCAAAAAATATATGCTCTTTTTATTATTTCAATTTTTTGAGTTGTACAGCTACAAAGCAAGAAAGTATCGTACCACTGTTTCCCTACCACTTTTTTGCGTATTTATATAAGCATAATTTTGAACCGAGAGTCATATCTGTATCTAGAAGGTTTTGATAGATTTCGAAAGCTTATACAAAACATTTTTAAGTTTTTCCACCCCCTTAAATGTTGAAATATAAGAATATTACTAAAATTTTCTTATATGCACTTTTATAATTGATTATTGAAGTAAAAGTCACGTCGATAAGCCAGCTGGGTTCGAGCTATGAAGACGAATCTTAGAATACACATTCAATAACACAAACTTTTCACCCCCTTAGGTGTCGAATTTCGAAAAACCCTTCTTAGTGCTTGCCTAAGAACTAAAGGAAACCCACAAAAAAAGTTGTCACGTTTCCATGTCCAGCGGATTGGGCTGCAGTTTGATATATCAGTCACAGTGAACTCTTTCATACTATATAGAGACGATACATGCTGTATTTTATAACTATTACCTAACTACGTGGACCTATTACAAAAATATGTAGCGTAAAATTAAAAATATTTTAATTTTAGTATAAAGTAATGACTGTTAGGCTGCAGAAGCCAGTAACCATTTACGCATTATGATATCACTAAACAATTATGTATTTCCTATTTAAGATAAAATACAAATTTGTTTTCGGTATGTTTATTATTGTACTCGTTTTAGAAATACGTTTACAGTCGAACATGAAAATTTATGTAGGTAGACGGTAATTTCAAAATGGGAGTTTCGTATAGTTTGGCCAGAAATAGAAACGGAATCTCAAAACACATTAACTTTGTCCCAATTATAAACTATGTTTAGCATATTTGTATCATTATTATGCTGCGTAAGTCACTCACCGCAGAACAGACTCACTGAAATGATTACAGTCTAAAAAATAGTTCGTAAATTTGCCACACGTGCTTATAGGAGTGCTAAGAAAGTAGGTAAGTATGGTAGAATTGTTTCACAGACATCCATAGTAGCACTACTAAACTTTTTTGTAAAACAATCAAATGATTACTTAAGTTATCAGACTTGTATTGTAACAACTGTAAAGTGCATATTTATAAGATGTAAGAATGATAACTGTCCCATACTACGTTAAGGTTACTTACTTCCTAAACATTTCAGGCATTTTTTACAGTGTAGTTATCATATACAACTGTAATGACCATCGAATATAGAGATATAGTTTACATAGCTGTATTTAATAAATACGTTTATTCATTTTATTTTTGGAATATTGAAGTAAGAAGAAAGCACATAACCAAAATACAAGTTCAAAAATACAAATTGAACTTTACAAATCCTTTTATGAGCCGTCTAGTACTGTAATGGACACGAAAATTTGGAAGCATCTACCGCAGTCTACCAGGGATACATTATATAATGTTTAATTTTATTCCTAATTAACAGATTTCCTCAATCGTAAATAACCCTTGCCTTTATTCTTATTGATTAGTATGCCACCAGTGTATAAGTTTTTGCAGACTAAAACAGCAAATAAATATGTAAAGTGAAGAGTTTTTCTTTTTTCAAAATTCAACTTTAATACAATGCTACAATCAGCTGGTATAGTTAACAAATACTGTACATATGTGTGTAGTTGACAATATTGAAAGGTTGTTTTTTTAATTATATAGGCTATGTTCTTACTTATAATTTATATGGGAAGAGGTTTCACTTAATTTTCCGCTCAAAATAGCGTAGATAGTTCTTTTATTCACCTTATAAAATTGTTACACTTTCATGATTTGTTTTTTTTTCTCCACGGGTAAGGATTAAGTAATTTTCTCTACCCAGAAGTATACGTATTATCAACGAAGTTGAGTCGTTACAGCTTACAACATACGTAGCCGCGCACTCTGCCTTCCGCTGTAGAAATCAAAATTAAACGGAGTGCAAGTTCTTGTGTAGATGACATAAAGTGTGTGTGAGGCAGTGTAAGAATGCAATAAAGGAGTAAACACCAGTATCCCGAACATACCTGCTGGCCGACTTCAACTTCCACCACATTTCTCACATGCAAACATCGGGAGCGACCCTACAGAAAGTCGAACCTGTGGTGTAAGGTCTGACTACTTCATCAGCGGGGGGTGTGTAAAATAAATATTTGTAGCCGGATACAAACAAGTCGCTCAGTGAAGATAGATTAAACATATCTGTGAACATCATACTACAACTCAATTGCAGCAGTTTCTGGACCTTTTACACAATACCGTTGTGTATAATTATCCAGTACGCTCCAGACAGAGCTGTGATGATATCTGTCAGCAATACGAAATTATTGAACTGCAAGGTTGGGTTTACAGCTCTTAGTTTCATCGAAATCAGAGTAGCGACAAAAATGTATTTAATTGTAAAGGAAACACTTTTATTTCGCTATTATATATATTATACGTACTCTACACACCATTGTTTCGTAACACCAGTGCATGTGCTCATTTTTGTGGCACAAACAATAACATGCTTTAAGTTCTTACATTATTCAATACTCAATATTACTTATTTCGTTCAAGAAGATTTAAAAATGTCTACGGTAAAACGAGTGTAAATATATTTTCGTTAAGTTTACCAACTGCATACTTTAAGTTAGGTCTACACAAAATACTTCTAAAGGAGTAATAAAAATTTTGGTTAACGAACAAAGCAAGTCCAGTATATAAATCAATATTTACATTACTTAAAATTTTTAATTTTACCAAACTAAAAGACAGAAGTAAAATGTGCAAAGTTTCTACAAAATAAATGAACAGTGATTATTTGCTGCATACAACAAGAGAAATTCTTTGTTTTACTATATTCACACTGAAAAATACTTTATTTGTGCGGTGGTTATCACAAAATAATTTGCTGAAATCCACACAGACAATGTTCAGTCACCCGAAATGTATTTCTTGACGTCTCGACAACAATTTATTAGCAATTGCAAAACATAGACACAAACAACAATTCAGTAGTTATTACAAGCAATTAATTGTATGTTAAGTTTTTAGTTTCTTCTTTGTATTCACTTATGATCGGTTCATTATTTATGTCCATGTGAATAATATTGGATAGTAACATTTAGGGCGTTGGTAATACTTTCATGACGCTGAGAAGTTACCGCCAGAAACCAAAATAAAAACTATTCACTTATCATGACACATGTAGAGATAGATTAAAATGTTCTCAGTTCATTGGTTATAACATTTGTTACTATCATAACCAGCAGTATTACATTTGTAGTATATTGTATTTATAAATAATTACTGTTACTTCAGAAGTAACTTATAGTATTGAAGTTTCACTCGAATAAAAAATTGCTGTGCAGAACAATGTTCTTTATTCTATATTTTTTCATATTAATGCCATTGGTAATTATCTTTAAATAATGAATATCTCTACGAAATTAATTATTTTTTGACTGCGTTTACAAACCAAAATTAAACATTATTGTAACATCCTGTACAAAAGTAAGAAATAAGTTTTTAAAAGTACGTAATATGGTACGTGCACATGTTTTTAATACACATGTAGACCAACAGGTCATTGAAATTACAAGTTACGGTGTGAGATGTTTTTGTAAATGAAAAAAAAATTACTAATTGATAAATTGACTAAATTAATTATGAGATAAATGTGAAAATAATTTTCACTGTTTTATAACTAAAATTTTTAACAAAGTTACTGTGCAATCTTACGATATTGGATCAAGTTTAAATTTTTAAAATAATGTTGTTAGCCCAAAACCTTGAACACATGCCCTTGACTTGTTTGGTATTGTATACTATATGTAACAAGTAACAAGTAAGCACATAACATTAACGAAATGTAATTTAACGTAATTAGAAACATTATGAATCAATTTAATACATATAATCACCAATCATTCTTTCTTAAATAGATTTGATTTTCTATGTACTTTAACTTACTGTGATTATATACATTTGTAGCAGTTCAGCATTAAAAATAAGCGTCTGTTGTAGAAAAATAAGAAATAAACTAGTTTAAATGTAAAATATTTCTTGGCGAAAATATGCTTTTAAATACACACGTGACTACGAACATACTTGAAAATAATATCATCACTTATGGTTTGTTCTTTTATGTAACAAGCTAGTGAAATACCAATTAAAAGGGAAACGTCAGTTCGAAAAAAAAAAAAAAGAATCGATACAAATTTTGTAGCCCATGTATGTAAGTTACAAGTCATGTCGTGTTTAAAAAGTGAATTTTTTTTATATTTTTGAGATCAAAGAGTTTTTGTGTGATCGTATGAATTGTGCTTTAAAATAGAGATGGTATGTAGTTATAATTTGTGAAATAATGTGACATGGTTGTTACAAGCGTGATTCTTAGTGAAGTGCTTTTGAAATGAAAACAGCGACCGTATCTATGCACAGTAGCGGCAATGTTTGAGCTACAAATTGTTTCTTACTCTACCCATGTAAGTGTGCCATTTTTTGCCCATAGGCGAAATAAGTAACGCTTACGAAAAAAGGTAAACGAGTGAAATATAAAAGGTGTGTGAAATTAGGAGCGGAGTCTAATATTATTTAATATCTTCTCATTTAATTTACGTGATTGTTAAATGTAGTATCGCCTTGAATAATACAGTACAAAGAATTCCCACTTAACAATGCCAAGTCAATCATTCGTGATTCCATCCGACATCAGCCGAGTTCCTGAATTTTCAGCAGCCAGGCACATTTAAACGTTCCCGAAAGGTTGTGCTTTTTCGGTGAAATAAAAAAAACTGCTGAAAAAGCGTTTTTCATGTTGTTTTGTTCAATGTATAACGTATTGTTTTCTCTTTTCTTAATAATTTCGACAAAAAATGTTAATATATGGTGCCACAAACATTTTTCTGACAGCTGGAGCTGACCCAAACTGAAAAGTGCTATCTGCCTAAGTGGAAAGAAATAACATTATTTAAATAAGTTGTTAACTATGTTTTGTTCAATGTAAAAAGGTTGGATATTTTTTAAATTATTTTGTCTAAAAGGTTTTACGTGATGCCAAGAACATCATGCTAGTTATCTGGAATTGATTCAAAGTTTATTTATGCTATTTACCTTAATGGTTAGAAATGGTTTCAAGAAATAAAGGTTGTATTGTTCAATAAAAGAAAGGATTGTAAAATTTCTCTTTAAAAATTTTTAATGTATATTATTACTTGTAGCTTCATATGTCAAGGTTTTCTATGTTTTTTTTATGGTTTTCGCTATATTTTAACTTTTGGGTGAAATTAGGACCACTTTTGTTCAGTGCTACAAAATATCAATTCATGTATATAATTTTTTCTACACATATTTTGTAACGAATATTTGTTTTTGAAGATTTATATACGAAGTGCATATACACTTGAAAAATAAAGTGTAATAATTTTTTTAGCAAGCTCCTCCAAAATAATGTGGTCGAGATTAGGGAGACTTCCCTTACTATTTTAAATCTACAAATCTAATATTCTCTGTTGGAGAGCCTCGGGACTCCCTTTATAGGAAGTGACAAATGTTACTTCATAATGTTCCCAGATAACCACGTCAAATTCCCATACACAAATCCTGGCAACGACACTGAAAAGTTTATATAACGACAATTTACATGCCCAATGTGGCAACATATCACAAACTAACTCATTACTAGAGGTACACCGATACCTTATTTTCACTGTTCTATATTATTATGAGAATAGGTTAAAATCCCAAGCAGTCTGAACCTGATTTTACATTTACTCGGCGGAACATACATAGAATATCACCTGGAGGTGGACGGTACGGTTCTGTTGGTTCAAGAAAAGAGCGTAATAATTACTTTGTGACACTTTTATATTAATTATTTCCCTATAAAAAAGTAAACCGAAGGAACAAAATTTTTCGAAGGAAGCAAACCTGGCATAACAAAATAAGTGTTACGTTGAATGTAAGAACTTAAAACGGAAATGTAACTAATGTTAAATTCGAAGTTCTTTTTGCGGAAAATAACTCGGTATCTCAAAGAACATCAACTTTTTATAAAACTGCAAGAAACTGCGTCATAAACATTAACTGAGGTAGCGACGATATTACCAAGTAGCTTATCAACTTTTTCGATGGAAAATTGTCCAAAACAGTTTCAAGTTTTTAACTGCTTCGGTATTGGAGTACATGAAGGAAGTTTTGAATTTAAGTTCGAATACACATTTGTGTGTTTCAAATTTCAAAACCTTCACGGCATCTAGATATATTTTCAGTTACGTCTATTCTTCGTTAGATACGCCGTGACATAATGGGTAGTAAAAGCCAGTTACATCTTGATCGCATTACTTAAATAAGGCATGAAATTATGACCAGTCGTTAGTGGTCTAAAGCAATATTTGAAAGCCCTCACAAATGAGAGAGGGAGAGAATTACGTCCATTATCCGATAGATAATTATAGCGGTGGCATTAGTAAATGGCACCAAACAGTACCACACGAAGTGACTGCGCGTAGATAACGCAGATTAAGCTTTCAGAGGTTAACTGTCAGAAAATTCTTTCTTATCGAACTGCACTCATTTGATGATAAAACCGTATTTTAGGGTAACGTCTAGTGTTGTTACGTGACACATTTTAGCAGTCCAGCAACCTATTGGATTGTTGTACACGCGAGTAGCGTGTACTAATTGTTTGTATTTGCATGAGTTGAGATGCAGCTTTTCTAATATATGTATTGTTTCAGTTTGCATGAGAAAGCGGATTAATACCTATAAAGTAAGTGAAACATTAAGCATGTATTATCTTTGCTTCTGAGTGTGAGCCGCGTCAGATGGTTGTCTTGCGAGGTTTGGCAGTCGTTAAAGCTGCAATTATCAGGTGGACAGAAGACCTACTGACAGCTACAGGAGACTGGAAGTCCTTACATACCCTGGTGTCTGGGTGCTGCTTCCTATTTGGCTGGGCTTGTCGGCCAACCACAGGGTGCTGGCTTCTGATTGGTTGAGGTGGTTAGTCAATGCTGGCAACCAGCAAGACTGTAATTGGCTGACAAGCCCAGCCAACCAGGAAGCAGCCACCAAGGCACCAGTGCACATAAGAACTCCCAGTCTTACAGATTATCTGATAATGGCAGCTGCAACGACTGCTGAAATGTCGCAAGACAACCGTCTGACGTGGCTCACACCCAGAAGCCAAGATGCTGCAGGCAACGGCCGCGAAAGCCTGCGTTCTTTATTAAGCATGTAATTTTACTAACATTGTTAGTTTTTAAACACGTGAAATGTTTATTGAAACCGTGTTTGGTGGCGCAGTAACGGTAACGCATTGAATTCAATTTGTTACATTACCAGGTTCGGCAATCCTGACTTCCTTGTATAGCTTCAGGCATATTCTGGTTTTATTCCTTAGCAGCCCTCATCGCCTATTCTCTCTCAGTTCCGTAAAAATTTCTGTTCATGCTGGTGCATATTTGGCTATGTAGTGTTTCGTTGGTATATATATATATATATAAGTCCCACAAATTTATAATACAAAACACAGTTAGTAATTTATGCAGTACTGGATAGCAAAATGGTGACCAAAATGTTTCCTGTGAACATTCTGAGTAATGCTAATAAGATATTTTTCGTTTAAACCGGTTTATCTTCCTGGTGATGTAGTAAACAAGAGAAAGTAAGATGAGCTCACCATATGTGTAACAATGCTGCGAATGTATCAATTTCTAGATTTCAGACTGGTTCCATATGCAATTATGTAATTATTTTGTGATTAGTCTGAATGAACGAAAACATGGGACCTGGGAAATAACTTTATTTGACATTGTTCCTTAAACGAGAAAATCTCATCCGTGTTAAAAAAATTTAAAGCACGCAGCTGTTATTTATTGCATGCGAAGTTTCAGTTAAATATTAATGCCCATACTGCTCGTTAAATACGCCGTGAATTATTAAAAGGCAATCATTTGGAAAAACTGTGATCGATTTCAGCTTGTACCACACAAGGTTGTATAGTTTATCGTTTTGATAATTAAAACTAATTGCTGAAGTAGGTGGTAGAATGTTGTCCTTATGTGTATTTTCTAGATTTTTATGACATTTTCTTAAACAATCATATTGACCGCTTTTAATATAAATTCCAACCTCAATGCAGAAATTATCTGCTGCTTATATGCCAGCTTTGCTTAGGTAGATTAAAAGTTCTTTTTTGTCTGACACATTTTCTAATAGAATTGAAGAGTAGCCTATTATTTTTAAAATTTGCCCGCTTATACTTGATAGCTATCAATGTTGTACGCTTGCATGTATCGTATTTAATAAAATGAGATCCATTTAAAGGCTGCAATCACGTAAGTATGTGTGCACACGGATGCTGAGGCACAGCTGACATAGCAAGTGTTTAAAGACAAAGAAAGTAGCCAACGGTATCGTAAGAATTTCATTCATAGTTTCGACTAACAATAAGAGATTTTAAGGGTAGCTTGACTTATATTGGGAAATACAGACATTAATTTTCTAAATATTAAATTATCTTAATGGCTCTGCTATTTTGGTAGAGAAATAATGGTGACAATAAATTTTAAATTTGTTTCTTCTATCATTTATTTCGAAGTTATTTAAATATTTCTCTTGATTCCTAGCGTTGCATGTATTCCGGCATATTTTCTTGCAGTTAGTTATGGAGATGTACAATGTATCAACCTTGTTTTCGCTAAACCTCATTGTGAGTGATGAAGTATATAAAAGGGCATACATCCCGATTTTAAGAATTATTCAAAAATTTGCGCTGTACTGCTGCATGAACTGTAGAATACAGAGTGACTTTTTTAAAGAATTTTTTGTAAAATTTTTGTAACTCTATTTACTGCTATTGTTCTGGTATGTGTCCCACGCGTTACAGTTGGTGAGGTACCTAAATTTTTGTATGCAATTTTTTTTACAGATTTGTGATATCGAATCAGAACGTACGTGATGAAACTACGAAACAATGTAAAATATTATTACTATTCTATTTTAAACCCAATTAGATACATTTTAACATTCACTATTGTTCCATTAATATTAAAAATAAAACCCCCTGTTATAGTTTATAGTCAAGTTCCTTATTTAACTTCATTAAAATTTTATGGAGGGTATTAGAGTGGCACTTTTTTTGGAAAACTCGTCACACCAGGACCGAAAAATTATTGTTTATATTGGCTTACACGGCTTTGTAAAATTTAAAAATTTTCACATACAAATAAGTTTTTACTTGAATCTCAGGTATGTTAAGGTACAAATATAAACTTCTGATAAATTTTCACTGATTTTATATCAATTTATAAGCAAGTATTTCAATAATTATTAAGCTATGCATTTACGCTGCAATGAGTTTCACCCAGTATTTTTTATTCAAAAGTTTCCCGTTGGTGATAATTATTATTATTTTTAGCTTGTTTAGCCTAATTTTATGACTGTTAGAGCACTCTCAGCAATTTAAATAAATAAAAATATATATTTTTCCAATACTGTTAAGATTTTTCTTTGGTAGTAACATTGTACTTTGAAGTTTTTCATTTGTTTTATAGTTGTCACTAATAACATTATGTCCTATTATGAAAATGCACCCAGACACTTTATCTATTCGTACAATTCCATCAGTCGTTCTTGTTAAAATTAATCTACTTATTGTGAAACGTGTATTGCACTCTACACACCCAAGGTCAGCGGGGAGAACATCATACATTAAATGTGTATGTGTGTATTTATGTGTATAACATGTGTTGTATATATATATATATATATATATATATATATATATATATATATATATATATATATATACACACACACATATTCACACACATAGGCTGTACAAAACAATTGCATATTAAGCACATCACGCCAATCTTGGGATAAACTGGAGACGAAAATGTTTGCGGCAAAATTATTTACGAAGAAATTTTAAGTGCACTATGTGGCAACACAGCACTTAAAGTTACTCCCCTCTTGTGCCACACAGATAACTTACTTATCTTATCACTTCTATTATTATCTGCATGTTGTGGGTATAGGTTAAACCCCTGAGCAGTCCAAACATGATTCTACGTTCAGTTGACGTAACTTACAAAAAATAATAACTGTATTTGGAAGAGGACTAACTACCGTGCTATGTTGCCACACTGTGTACGTAAAATGTCGTACAATATTTCGCAACTTATATTTTCGTCTCCTGTTTAGCCCTTCAATTGATGCTCTTATTATCCGTACATTTCTGGACATGCGCCATGTGTGTATGTATATATATGTGTATGTATATATATATATATATATATATATATATATATATATATATATATATATATATATATATATATAAACACAAAACACTCGCACTCACCGTACAAAAATCTAGCACATTTCGCCCTGGTATAAAAAAATAACAGTGGCGTGGAAGTATATCCAGAAACAATAGATAACCGCAGTCAGGTTTACCGGAGCCGAGTATAGAATCCGTTTTCTAACGAATACGAATCCAACGTGTTACCATTGAGGTACCTGGTTTGGTACGTACCACTTAGGTACCGCTTTAAATCTTATATTGTACAATCCAAACATGCGGACATAATTGAACAAGTAGTGTGTTTAATTTATTTGCAACAACTGCGTTAATCTATTACTAATGCAAATTTAATTTAAATGATATTGCTGCCCTTTAGAACGAATTTGTGGAGAATGAAAGGTTATTTAAAGAACTCGAAACGTACGCATTTAAATGAGGAATATATTTACTTATTTAGGTAAAGCTGTTACAGGGGCGTCGTAAACGGGGTTGGAGGGGGGGACGGAGTGGACACGTCCCCCCCCCCCCAAAAAAAAAATTCCGTAGTTTTTAAGATTTTTTTAAGGTTGAGATTTCCTTCAGTTGTATATTAAATATTTTGATGCAGAAACTCTTTAAATAGCAGCATTTTGCACCTTAAAATATAAAACTTCCCGGTGGAGGACTCCTACTCACCCCTTTATTACGTAGGTTATATGTACACTTTCTCTACCAGTGACGTCCCCCCCCCCCCCCATCGCCAAATAAAATTCTTACGACGCCGATGGCTGTTAATTGCATTTTCTGACGACCAGACTAAAATTTTCATTCTTATAACTTTTGTTAATTTTTTTGTTGTCTATCAATGTGTCTGGTGAATTTATAAGCAGTTTATTTTAGAAAATTTACTTAATGTTCCATTGAATCTAGTCAAATTAAATGTAGAGTAATTTAATCGTAAGTTAACGTGTTACGAGAAAACAAAATGTATTAGATGAAGCAATATTTATAATGATATAAAATTATTTAATTTAAACTTAGAAATATTTGCGGTCGTGTACATCTACGTTAAATAGTTTATTGCTTCGTTCGCTTATAAAATTTATAATTAAATGAGCATTCTTCATAACATAAACAATGTTCTCTTTTCCAGTGATGAAGAATTGCATAATTTACTCATGAGTAAAATTATTGTGAAATTAATGACTTTTTAACACTCTTTTTGTCACCAGAAATTAGCAAAATAAATTTCGGTGAAGGATTGCGTGATTTTGACATTCATTTGCTCAGACAGCTCATTATCAACAGTAATTTGTATGATTGTCTTTATAGATTAGTTTTGGTCATTTATGTGTTTTGACCTAACACAAGATGTTTTGTTGAGTCTTCTTGCCGGCCTTCGAACATGTGTAGCCAACTTAAGTTCCTCTAATTATGGGACTATAGGCAATGTAAAGAAATTACACTTTATTTACACATTTGAGCAGAAGGCACGGCGACAGTTTATCTCTATAAAGTGTCTCTTCAAAATGTTGGCCACACATACAATGAATCATTACAATACACCACATATATCTGTATCTGCTTACCTGTATATGGCCACATATATTGCCGTGTTAGTGATGGAAGTTAAACACAAACACAGGAGTTATAAATTTGACAGAGATGATTAAATTAACGTTTGAGCTCGTAGGAAACACCACCTGTGAATTTCAGCCACAAACCACTATAAATAGTGTATTTGCTACGTTCTTCTTTATACTGTTCCTACTTTCCTTCAGTCCGTATCTCCGATAATTACAGTTAATTACTGAATGATTGATGATGTGCCCAGCTAGCTAAAGAAAACACACGTATTTCTGATTGTAAAACAAGTGCCGACGAACCCACGCACCTCAGGCGGCAGATTTCGATGACGTTAATCTACTTTGACTGTATGCTAGCGAAACAATTAAGTATATTCTCCAGTGTTAAATAGATAATTGACGGAGTTGATTTACTGGGGATACGGCGGCGGCTACTCGGAAGTCCACTCGACTGGTGACCCATAAGTACGCTGTCCATCGCCCCGCAGTTTGACGAGGAAGAAATTATCACTATCCCACCGGAGTTAAATACGTGTTACTTGCTTACATATTCGTGTCTTTCTCTAGCATCCCGTGTATTCATATGTGAGCCTTGCGTCTCTTCCCAACCCCCGAGCACAAGGAGGTGACGAAGATCCTCTCAGCCAATCAGAGAGGGGCACTCTGCCGCCCGCGAATGCGTGAGTCCGCTATTAAAGGACCTTCGTATTTATTACACAAAATAAAGTTTTACATTTTAACATCACCAAATTACATAAATAACCTTCTGAATATTAAATACTATTGGAATCTCTTAATTAATACATTATTACAATAAGTACCTAGATACCATAGATCAGGAGAATGAGGGGGAAGAAAGAGCGGGAAGAGAGTGAGAGGGGGGAGAAAGAGGGAGAGAAAGAAGCAGGAGGAGGGGGGACAAGGGCTATTCTTCTGGCTCTTACCACGTGTGGCGTTTCAGCTGGCCTCCCAGGTCGCCGGTTTGATGGGTACTTACTGACGAAAACTAGAATTAATATATTTGAGCTTATGTTAATTACATTATCATATTTGGTCAAGTGGCGCCTTGCAGGTTACATTGATACCAAACAAGACATATTTACTGTATGATTTAGAATGGTTATAGTTTTGTGTGTATTTGTAATTACTGTAGATGGCATGTCATTTACCCCTTGATGTTTGACAAGCACGTCGTACCTGTCTATACCTGACAAACGCACTGTAATAAATATTAATGTTGAATCCACTTAATTGTAACTATTGCCTTTACAGAGTAACACAAATAACGTCCTAAACTGTAGCGTATCACTAAATGTTATAGTATTTACGAAATAGTCCCATTACATATTGCGTCACATGGGAAATAATAATGTTCCAAATCAAGCACAGGAGAAAATTGAATGGAAATGGAGACAGAGGCATATCCTTTATATATATATATATATATATATATATATATATATATATATATATATATATATATATATAACTTGATGTCAGAATTATTTCGTATCAAGTTCTGCTGTTCCTTACGTAAAAGGAAAAAAATAAAAATTCTGTTGCGTAATGTTTCTTATTGCTATATGACGAAGCAAATATTTAAGGCAAATAAACCTGGCACAGAAAAGTATGTTTTTTTGTTGACTGTCAGCAGTTGAAACGAAACTTAACCTTACGTCGAAAATTATTTTTCCGGAAAATAACTCTACACTGTTAGCTACCATCAGATTGTTATGAATCTACCAGAAACCACGTCGTAAACGCATTATGTGATGGCATCCAACTTTCCAGACAGTTGAACAGTTTCGACAATGAAAAAGTTTACATTTTTAAGTATAATGACACTACTTCGGTAACGGGGAAAATGAAACACGCTTAAATACGTATTGATACCAAGTACGGAAAAAAAAGACGTAGCTGCTCGACATTCTTTCAGATAGGTCTATTCTGTAGCAGATGCGCCGTGGAACCATGGGTAATAAGAGTCATGTTACGTACTGAACGCATCGCTTAAATGGAGTACTATGACCAGTGTTGGGTGATCTAAAACAAGATATGGAAGTCCACACAAACGAGAGAGATAAATACGACTACGATGAGACAGATAATTTAAGCAATGGTACTAGGACATGGCACGAAAGTTACTGACGAGATAAACACAAGACATAATAGCGCGGGTACGGCGCAAATTAAGTACACCGTAGTGGACTCTATAAAAAAACATTCCTTATCATAACTGTACTTATTTGATGATAAAAATCGTTTCTTACAGAAATGTCTAGACAAAATGTAACAGAAACACCGTCACAAGACTAGTCTGATGTGTTGGAAACATCGATGACGTATGCTACAATATTTTTTTTTGGTCCTGCAACACCTTGCATTTCCTGACAAGTTAGTAACATTAAATTATTGTTTTGTAGTGTTTATGATGAATTGAAGACCATCTGACATGTAATGTTCTGTTTTTATAAGAGAGCGGTTTTATATGTTTTATAAAAATTCGAATGTGTGGGATTTTATATGAAAATTACATGCAAATTTCTCTTGAAAATTCCTAACTTAATGCAGAAATTACTTGCAGTTAATATACCAACTTTCTCCATATCAGTTGAATTCTCTCTTCGTCTGACACAGCCTCTTACAGTTTTAAAGTCTATAGTTCTTTTAATATTAATAATTTAATTGGAAGCTATCAAAACTTGCAGAGTATGCCAAGAGCTCGAAGTGTATCTAATTTAGTGAGCCATAAATAAGTTACTTTCAGGTAAAAAATTCAGGAGCTAATCACATGAATATGCAAACACTGGAATACTAAGGCCGAGTTGATACAGGTTGAAGCTTTTACAGACAAAGAAATATGCCTTTGCCATTGTCTGACTTCCTTCCTTTCAAATTATCGGTGAATACATTATTTGAGTGGTTTAAATTTTCATTGTGAAATTCATACATTAATTTTCTAAGTGTAATTTCTTTTTTCCTGTTCAGAATTTCTGCCGGAGTGATTTTCTTTGAATTTTTAAATACACGTTTTCTAATAATTTACATAAATCAAATTTTAATTTTATTTCTGGTTGCTGTTCATGTAAAAGTTTATGTTGACTCTTAGCAACAATTTAGAGACTCGTTGCACGATCGCACTGCACTGTATAATATATGAAATGCAGACTTTTCCTATGGATTTTTGTAAAAATATTTACTGAACTTATTTTGTCATGCGTCTTACGTAATAAGTTCGCTAAAGTCACCAAACATTATCTTTATTGTTAGGTTTTGTTACTGATATATAACCTATATGTGATGAAACTACGAAATAATCTGTAATAAAGAATATTGTTATATTTTAAAACACAGTTATGGACATTTTGACAGTAACAATCTGGTAGTGCATAATTGTGCCTGTGTGCTTCGGTGGGAAATTAATTAAAGAAACGGAAGCAATAAAATATACACCCAAGCGTATAGAATGGCCGAAATTCCTGCTCAAAACAGCCATGCATAGTAGCAATGAATGTGTCAAAATAAACAAACGAGCAGGACAATAAAAAATACAAAGCAAAAGAGATAAAACAAATAAATACTTGAGAAAGACTATACCATAAGCACACTGCACAAAGAATTAAATTTCAAAATGTAAGTTGATAAAAAAATTAATTAAACTTGCTGTAATACCGTTGAATATAGTTAAAATGCCCAGAGGATAATTTATAAATAATGAGACTTTGATTTGTGGTTTGTAAACTTACAATATTATTTTTTAATTAATTATTTAAAAGTTGTCTTTTCAAATTGAAACAAGCCGTATAATATCATTGAAAAGGGTTAGTTGGCATGCAGGTCTATACAAATAGATGCAAATATTTATTATTTTAATAAGTAATTGTACTAAGAGGTACCCCCACAATGTGCACATAGAAATGTTACTATACAGCGTCTAACGCTTAGGACATTAGCTCTCTCTTTTCAACACGCGGTAACTGCCGTGAGCAATCTCCATGTTATGGCGCACGTTGTTGCCAAAAATTCTACAATTTTCACTGATATATAACTTCTATGTGATGAAACTACGAAATAATCTGAAATAAAGAATATTATTCTATTTTAAAACACACTTATGGACATTTTGACAGTAACAATCTTGTCGTGCATAATTGTGCCTGTGTGCTTCGGTGGGAAATTAATTAAAGAAACGGAAGCAATAAAATATACACCCAAGCGTATAGAATGGCCGAAATTCCTGCTCAAAACAGCCATGCAATTTTGCGTAATGTACAGCATCGAAACGCGCATAAGGGATATAGTTGGTTCATCATTAACACCATTTTAAAGGGTTGAAAAATAAATATTTTGAACTTGTACCGTTTTCATGCACCCTTAAATATATTACTTCATAACTTACGAATCAAAAGCGTATTCGTATCCAGATTTTTATGATGTGTTATTTAATATATCTGAACGCCAACAAAGAAATCCGAAGGCATTTTTTTTTTTCGTTAGTCGTACAGTTTTTTTTTTTTTTTTTTTTAAACATTATGTGTTCTTTTTAACAAACTGAAACATCAAAACGTTGGTCAGTGAGAAGCTCCTTTGCCAATAATGTTAGATTGATGTCGAAAGCGACGAAATTGTTCGTCACGAGCTTAATCTATTTTTAAAAGCAACCCCACCTCAATTGCTTTATCCGTTCTCTTGTATACAGCTGTGAAATGTGCGGCGTATGACTGTCATGCGCTCGCCGCACGCTTGCCCTTCCAACTCGACAGCTGTGTGTCTCTTAAAGTTTTGGCTAAAGAGAAGTTCCTTTATCTTTGCTGACTATGAGGTTTTGTCTGGATAGGAAAATAAATAGGATACAGGTTTCCTTTAGTCAGCAATTTCCTTCGTCGTATATCCTAAACTGGTTCATTAGTGAAACTACAGTGTCTCGCTGCCGAGCGATTCGTTGTATATGGTGACTGATTTCAAAACAAAATTTCGTGTGTGCAATTTTTTGTTAACATTTATTTGCATGGAAGGCAAGTCGATAAAAAGTCGTAATGTAGATAGGCTACGAGAAAGGGAGAGAAATATTGTACTGATCTTATAGTAGTATTTTTCACGTACTATTAACGCAATAAGGAAGCTTTAGAAGAAAAAGGATGTTCCGAACAAACCATTTACGCTAATAGAAATGAACAATAGCAACACAGTACGTCAAACAAACATAAAAAATTTAAATCATAAAGGAAATTACATAAATTTAGGGCAATGGTCCATTATTTCTACTACTTGTTTGGTGACTATTTTTAAAATCCTAAACTAGAGCAAATATAAAAGTAAAACGCTCATAAATTTAGTTTATAAGGTTTTACTACGTCGTCTAATTTGTTTCCTTGATAAAAATAATTTACCCGATTTCATTACGTTAATTGATTGACGAAAATTCATAATTACCTTCAACTTCATCTTTAAGTATTGAAAAACTACACAATATAGAGTAAAACCAGTTTAAAGAATACAGGTAAACACATTGTTTTTCATATACTCTCGCTTAGGCTAGATAGTCTACAACTATCAAAGAAGCAGTGGAAGTGAGTGATATGCCTAAGTTGACATCACGGCAGAACATTAATGTACTATTATTTGTTTGATAACTGAGCGAAGGGGAGCAGTGGTGAAACACTCGCCTCGCATTCGGGAGGACCCGTGTTCCATACCCGACTTCGACCATCCTAATTTCGGTTTCCCAGGGTTTTTCGAAATAATTCCACGTGAATGCTGGGATGGTTCTATATCAAAAACCATGGCCGACTCTTTCCGCCTTTCCTCCCGTGTATCTCTACCAAGGCCTTGTGCTGTTCGAGGGTCTTGTTAATAACGTCCAAATAAATAAATACAACATCCCTCTCCCACTTTAAATATATTCTTAGCAGACAGTAAAAGCGACAAAAAAAGACACATTTTTCAGTTCCTACACGACATTGGTTTTGAATGATAAAATTCATAATCATCAATCACCCCAACCACGTTTTTGTCTTCAGACAGACGCTACTAAAATGGAAGATATCTTTCTTTTTGTCAGCAGTAGATATAATGATTAAAATATACGTGATGATAACTCTTTCTTAAAGAAGTGCCCGATACAATTCATGTAGTGAACTAATGTCAGTGGAGTATGTGAATGGTTTCTTTCTTTTTTTTTTTTAGTAAGAGAAAATGTCATTAATTGCATATTTTGAAACGTGATACTATACTAATAGTAACACTAATAAGAATAATAACTAATATAACATTTTAGAGCTCAAAATTCTGAAGTAGTGAACTTCCCGAACTTCGTAACATGGCTGCGATCTGGCAACAGCGCGCTGCATAAGCTCTGTACTGTTATCTAAGGTTGAGATGCTATATATACAAACTTTAAATTATTAATACAATTATATAAATATTTTTAATTGCAATTCAACATTAGAAAAATTAATATTGTTATTTTTGTAAAACAAAAATTATCAACCAAGACCATTACATAAATCTTATAAAATTCGTAAAACACATTTCAAAAATTAATTATATGTAGACATCTTAATCTTCAGAGAAATAATAGAAAAAAATTATGTCACGGTCTTAGCTGAGTATTACTCTTGGTACAAACATTGCTCCTGGGAGGTGAAATCACACTGAAAAGCAAACAGCTACACCGTAACAGCTTCCACAATGGGCCGGGAGATGTACATCGAGGCAAACCCAGGGCGAAGCTCAGTAGCCGGGACATGACACCAAGATCTATTCTATACATTTTAATGTGTTCCAAAACAGGCAACGACGAGGAACGAGGACCCTCTCTGTAACACAGTGAGCACAAATAATTATAAAAGACACTTAAAAGGCAAAACATTCCCGGACGAATATTGTCGCGACCGTTTTTTTTAACATGGCATATTTTAATGAGTATTATTTTTTCTTAAGATCTCTATATTTCCCGCTTGAACATTAATTTATTTATGTATTGCTTTTTTTTTATCTTCACTCGTTTGGATCACCCTACGGTCATTTAAGCAGTTTTATTTTTATATCTCACTCCGAAGAGATGTCTTAATTATCACGTCATCGTTAGTCGGAGTTGTTTGTAACGAGTCGTTTAGCGAGAAGGTAGATGACATAATTTTTAACCTCGGTTGAAGCAGCTGTGAAAGTGTAGTTATTGTCGAACTTTGCCGACTGAGATCCTTGCACGTGGTATTATACTTCGCACTTCACTTTTAAATGACGTTAGTGTTTGTCAGAGCATAGTTCGCTGAAGCTGGGTTAGCCACCGGTGAGCTGGTGCATACGATAGCAGTTCTAGTAGCCAGCAGGTGATGATTACCATGTAAGCACCAGATCAGCGCGATTGCGCGATTACGTAACTGTTCACGCCAGGCATCATACCACTCTTCCCCCTTCCTCTCCACTCTCTCTTTGTCTTCCTTCCTTTCCCCTCGCCCTGGACACCGTGTTCTCCTCTCTTCTCCCCTTTCTCGCCTGCT